>CM064874.1:29987923-30289912 GCA_032719365.1 Prinsepia uniflora
GCAACTTACGGGTTGACGGCCAATAACCTCATTAGTTGATCAGGTAAGGTTTGGGACGTTAAGAAAAGTTTGTTGAGCTTGAAAGGAAGAAGAATGGTGGTCGGGAAGCACGAAAAACAGGGAGCAGGAAGTCAACGATTTTTACACTATCACGGAGGTACATTTCTGACTTTAAATTTATGATTTACTTATAGGAAACAATTAGAAATGGAAGGACGAAATGGTTGGAAGAAAAATGATTAAAATCAGGCTAGAATTGAACCCTGAACTGTGACCGCCGGTTCGGTCGAATCGGGCAAGTCCAAACCGGTTCAGACTAGGTCTGTTGTAAGGAAGAAGACGATGAACAGTAGGCGCGTGGCTCCCACGCGCAGCCCCTTTGGGCGGCGCGTGAGGGCACGTGGGGCTCCTTTTGGGGAAGTTTCCAACATGACTTTTAAAGTATTTGATGTAACGAACATTTTGGAATTGGTTTCGAGTCGATTGGACATCGTCTCAATATGTTTCGAGATGTCCGGAGGTTTTAGGCCTCGGTTAAAAATAGTTAAAAATTCGGGAAAATTATGGGGCTTTAGTATAAGCTTTATGAAGTAGTTAGTGACCTTATTATGGGATTTGGATAGGTTCGGGAAAGCCAGTGATAGTGAATTGACCGGGAACGGCATAAGTGCGCGTGTATCGAGGTGGCGGCAAAATGGTCTGTGAGTGGACTTTGCTTTCTGACTTATGATGCATGCATATATGTTTTAATATGTTGTCATACGTGATTCTATGATTTGTTTTATGATCTTGATGGTTTACGGTTTTGCACGATTTTCGAGATATTTACAGTATTTCACGTTTTACGAGATTTCGAACGATCTTGTGATTTGATCATGGTTTTAATGGTTTGATTTCGGGATTTGAAATGTGATTTGATTTCAAGGATTTGAAATGAATTTCAGAAAAGTGATTTCGGGCTTGGAGCCCTATTTATGAGATTTCGATAAACGAGCTTTCGATTTTGAAACTGGATTTCAGAAATGAGATTTCAGTTTTGGTTTTGAGACTTGGAAAGGAAATCTGGATTTGGGTTCGGGATGCTGGCTTACGGATTCATTGTTTCGAATTCGGATAAGGATTTTCTATGGTTTTTATTGTTGCTTGAAATATGGTTTTGGGTTTAAAGACCCGGAAAAAGAAAAGAAAAACCATTGGATCTGGTTTTGAGTTTAAAGACTCGGTTGATTGACTGGGGTAGGGTCCTGGATTGATATGTTTTGAGTTTAAAGACTCGGTGACTGTGATACCCCCCCACCCCCCCACCCCCCCCCCCCCCCCCCCCCCCCTCCCCCCCCCCCCGAGGCATGTGATTGTGTTTTGAGTTTAAAGACTCGTTGATATCCCGGGAAGGCCTGATTATTGCGCAAGGTTTTGAGTTTAAAGACTCGGGCGCACTTGAGATCCAGCAAACTCGCATGATTGATATTTTCACTGGTTTTCACTGGTGGTCAGATGATTTGGGTAGTGTCCCAGATGATATGGATCTGATGAGTTTTGGTACTGAGTTCCCGTACTTTGAGATCGATTTGTGATTTTGGGCTGAGGCCCTGGATTTGAATGACGAATTTGATTCGGGTTTTCGATAATGGTTTTCGTTGATGGTTTTTGATGTGAAATGGTTTTATAAAGTGAGATTGATATGCATGCATTGGCTTTTAAATAGAGGGTATAAATGTAGTTGTTTTATTGAACTATTTTTGAACTTATACTTATTTTTGTCCATTCATAGTCTTTTCATGTTTTTGATACCCTCCAGGTTGTTACCGTGCGAGCTGTTGGTTGAGAGTGACGGAGACATCACACCCGCGATCCATAGTAGTTTCGGCGCATTCTGGGAAGTCCGGTGGTTTTTGGACGGTCAGATCAAGAATCCCTTGTCCGACTTACGTGTCTCAAGGAGGTTAGACGTCGGTTTAGCCTTCGTGTCATGCGTAAGTTAGATGGGAGCAGGACTTAGCCCTAAATCCCGGGAGATTGGGGGGTGGGTCCTGTCACCAAGTGCCGATGGCCGAGGACCGTTACGTAGATCGCGTCGATACGAATCCATAGATAGTCGGCACGTCGAATTCGGACGTTCGACGAACATTTACCGTTCACGTAAGTTCGAACAAACTACTGCACATTTTACGAGACGGGAGACTTTTGTCATCCAGTGGGCCCTAGCTATTTGTCCCTGGCCCAATGGATGAGTGACAAGTGTCACTCATCCATTGTACACTCAAACACATTCATGCATATCCTTCCCTTTTGTTCGATCATCGTCCATTCCCACCAAACCCGAGCATACCCATTCGACCCAATCCAAACCTTTCCCCCACCTGATCATGTTTGAGGCCAAGAGAGTGAAGTGAGGCCGTGATGATGGTGGTGACTGGCCAGGAGCAGCGCCGCCGTGGACGGCGGTTGCAAACAGAGCACGATAAGCCCGGTTGTACCCATTTCCTTTTATTTTTGATTTTGACGTTAGGGACGGTTTTAGCCGATTAGGATGGGTTTAATAGGTTGTTAGGGAGGTTTTAGGAAGGTTTTGTTGGTGGTTAGTGGCTGAGGAAGCCCTGGGGAAAAACTGGGAATTGAACTATGTGGGAGGAAAATCGAACCATTAGGATTTTGTAGGTTTTTCATGGTTTTAATTGCACAAATAGATTGCTCATGTGGGTCAATGAGGAAGGAGATGACAGCCAAGGGTTCATAGAGGGTGTAAGACCCGAACACTTAGGCTGTGGGTCAAATTTGAGTGACTTGGAGACCAGATGATTCTGGGTATCACTGGAGGTGTCGGGCAATCACTTGTCCCGAGGTGAGTCAGATTGAGTAGTGTAAGGACGATTGGGATGGCTGAGGTGATTGTGGCGATCATGAGGTGAGTAGACCGAGGTTTGGTCGTCATTGGAGTGAAATGCCTTGCTGATTATGCTAAGCTAGGAGCAGAGGAGGACCATATCGTAAAACTGATGAAGGACCTGTTAGCATAGTTAGTGAGATGACATGACAGAGTTTGGAAGTGGGGAGAAAGGTGAGATGAGAACGATACGTGGATATCGATCAGGAAAAGATGAATAGCCGATGCCTCGAGTTGGAATTGCGGATATAGATTGTGTTGGACTGAGGTTGGCTCGTGAACGAGCGTCTGAGTGGCGAACTACAGTCGGAGCGAGGAAAAGTTGAACCATCGATAGGAGTCGAAAGAGTAGTAAACCGATGAGTACTATGATCGGTTGTGTTCCGACATATTGGTGTACTAACTAGACATTGATTGTGTGTCGACATGATGAGTAGTACGGCGGTTGAGACTCGAGGTGAGTGTAGTGGTCGACGGAGATCGCTAAGTGATGTGAGATAAGATTTGGGGGACTCGATAGCAAGTTGAGATCAGAGTGAGCAGCGAAAGCGCAGTGGAGTCGAGGATTACTACTAGTCACGATCACGATCGTGGACTTAGGGAGTGTTAGAGGAGAATGGTATTCCTCTGAATAATGAATTACGATGGCCAATTATTCAGTGATAGAGGTCGATTATCGCTCCGTGGGAGCAGTGAGGATAGTTGTCAGATTGGATGCTGAATAGGACGCCAGTTCCGGTTATCGGATGAGAAAGGTCGTCAGACTGAAAAGTTGACTATGAATGTCAGATGAGAAAAACCATCAGACTGAAAATTCGACTTGATGGCAGCTTGAAGAGGATAACCTTAGTGAGAGTACGTATTGTAACCTACTGGGCGTAGGTTGGAACGTGTAAAAAAGGTAGACTAAAAGGATCTAAAATCAACTTAGTATAGTTGACCTGTCGGAGCGAGTGACAGCGAGACTTCGACACTGTCTCGAGTGAGATTTACAAGTCAAAGTGTGGCTTCGCGAGAGTCGAGTTGGAGCTTTGGGAGCTCCGCTGATGGTATGTATCGACGAGTACGGCGTTCGTGACCGACGCGTATGCTTACACGATAGTAACCGAGTTGTGAGACCGATTTGATTTCCACAGTTTGGTTGAAGAATTGGGTCATTTTGAATTTCGAGGATGAAATTCTTGAAGGGGAAAAGTTTATAATGACCCGTCCCTAATTTTAAGGATTAATTAGGGATTAATGACGGATTAGAAAGGCTAATCGGGGATTCAACAAGGATTAACGAACATTCAAGGCGAAATTAAGATTTTGCGCCTAGACGAGGGAAAAAAGTTATCTTTTGACCTAAGAGGTCTAATGGTTGAGGGCCGAGGACAGTTACGTAGATCGCGTTGATACGAATCCGTAGACAAGCGGCACGTCAAATTTGGACGTTTGACGAAAAAGTTACGGTTCACGGAAGTTCGAACGAACTATTGCACGTCGTACGAGACAGGAGACTTTTGTCATCCAGTGGGCCCCAGGTATTTGTCCCTAACCCAATGGATGAGTGACAAGTGTCCCTGGCGAGGAACAGTGCCGCCGTGGACGGTGGAGGCAAACAGAGCACGATAAGCCCGGTTATACCCATTTCCTTTTATTTTTGATTTTTGACGTTAGGGACGGTTTTAGCCGATTAGGATGGGTTTAATAGGTTTCTAGGGAGGTTTTAGGAAGGTTTTGGTGGTGGTTAGTGGCGGAGGAAGCTTTGGGGAAAATCTAGGAATTGAATCATGTGGGAGGAAAATCGAACCATTAGGATTTTGTAGGTGTTTCATCTTTTTAACTGCACAAATAGATTGCTAGGATTGAAATCTAAGAATGGAATTGAAATGGAGGAAAATGGACCGAAAATGAGGGAGATATGAGGATGGACAGGTCACGTTGGTTGGACAGGTGGACTGGTTCGGACCCGGTCTGCCGAAGGAAGAATATGCACAGTGCTTGGCGCGGTGATCGGGACGTTCGAAAGTTTAGGATCGACTTTAAAAATAGTTAAAAATTATGGAAAATTACGGGGCTTTAGTGAGGGGTTATTTAAGTAGTTAGTAACCCTCTATTACGATTTAGACAGGTTCAGGAATCCCGGTGATGGTGATTGGCCTAGGAGAGGCGTATGGTATCGAGGCGCGGCTTCGGACGGTCTGTGAGTGGACTTATTTTATGAATTCAATGCATGTATAAATGGTTTATATGCTTTAATGAACATGTTTTATGATGCCATGAGTGCATTTGTTTGTGGTAGCTTAGGATCGACATATTTGCACGTATTTCGAGGTTTTCGGCTTTATATCGTGCCTACGCGTATTATGTTTTCAACGATGATTCGACAAAATGGTTTTGGATTTGGAAATATGAAATTGGGCATGAGACCCATTTTATTGGAAACCCTCAGACTTAGAGTCCATTTGATTTGATGAGAAATTAGACTGGAGGCCCATTTGAGTTATACGATCGGGCCGAGGGCCCCGTTGATTTACGAATTCGGGCTTAAGGCCCAGTTGGTTGTAATATCGAGCTTGAAGCCCCTTTGACTGTGGTATCCGGCACAAGGCCCCGTTGATTGTGAAATCGGGCTTGAAGCCCCGTTGATTTATGGTATCGGGCTCGAGGCCTCGTTATTATGGTATCGGGCTCGAGGCCTCGTTAGTTGTGAAATCGGGCTCGAGGCCCCGTTATTGTGGTATCGGGCTTGAGGCCCTGTTGATCGTGAAATCGGGTTTAAGGCCCCGTTGGATTGTGAAATCGGGCTTAAGTCCTAATTTGGTTTATGAAATGTGAACTCGGGCTTGAGACCCTGTTGAACTGTGGATTTAGGCCGAGGCCTATGAAAGTGAATTTGAATCGGATTCGAGGAATCCCGTTGAGAATCGGGTATGAGACCCAGTTGAGTTGAGATGTGAAAGAAAGTGTTTTGAAAATGTATATACTCTCCAACATGAGTTGATTGGTCTCCTCCGGACGTCTACCTAGAGTGTCATTGTAACGACCCGGAAATTCGAAAAAGGAAAATTTGGGAAATTTGAAGGAAATGACGATTTTGCCCCTAGAATTGGGCGAACAGTTGACTTTTGTTTCGAGCGGTCAAACGGACTTTGATCGATGACCGTGACGTAGTTCGGGACATCACGAGTTCATAGACAGGTGACACGTCCGATTCCGACATTCGAGGAGAAAGCTGTGATGTTCGGAGGTTTAAGGGTAATTTGGCAAATTGGTTAAAAGGGGCCATTTGTTGACTTTTTGATTGGGACCATGTTTGGACTTTCTGTAACAACCCGTCCCGAGAGTCGGGATTAGTAGGGTGATTAAGGTGGGATTAGCGAGGTTAATCGGTGGTTAGGTGGTCCCGATAGGTCCGTAAGTGTAGAATGACGATTTTGCCCCTGGTTCGGGCAAAATGTTGACTTTAGTTCGGGTGGTCAAATGGGTGTTGACCAGTGACCAGGACGTAGTTTAGGACGTCACGAATCCATAGGCAGGTGGCACGCCTGATTCCCACATCCGAGGAGGAAGTTATGATGTTCGGAAGGTTGAGGGCATAACCGTAATTTGGTTAAAAGAAGGGGAAACGTTGACTTTTTGTAGAATTGGGTTTTGGTACGTTGACCTAAGTTGGTTAGATAGATTTCGTCGTCCTGAGTCCGATGACAGGCGGCATGTATTCATCGGACTTATGATGAGGAACTTACGGGTCTAGAACGTCGATGGCATAATCGTAAATTTGGAGTTAAAGAGGGGCATGTTGGTCTTTTGACTGTTTGGGCATGGTGTAACCAGATTTGGACAAGTGTCCAAAGCAGAGTGAGATTGTTATGAGAGAGATGAGAGGATTGTGACGCGTGGTGGGTGTGTAGTGGTTTCTACACAAGTGTACACGGGTATTTTAAAAATGTGCAGCCGTGTTCTTCGAGAGGAAAGAAAACAGAGAGTGAGGCTGAGGGGTGAAATCGATCGCTGGCCGGGTAAGTGTGAGCTTGTGAGTAGGGGAGTGTGATCAGAGGGAGGTTGAGAGTGCAGGGTGGTGTTGAGGAGATTGGGAGATGCAGTGCTCATGTGTGTGTGAAGTGAGAACTCACGGGGGAAAACCAGAGAAACATAGAGGAGTTTGGGGTGGTGGTGCGGTGGTGCGGTCGTGTAATCAATCAAGTGAAGCGGCAGGTGGTGCGCAGAGGACGGAGGAGGCGTGTGGATACCTAGGGACGCGGCGGAGTCCACGGCGGTGAGCGGCAAGAGAGGTAATTTCCAATTCCTCTGTTTTTCTGTTTTGTTTCAATTTGAAAGTCGTGAGTTTTAAGTACGAGTCGGGGTTTTTGGTGAGTTGTGTGAGACTTAGTGGGGTCCTAGAAGTGTTCTGGTGTCGCCACCGTGACGGGGGAGGACCTGGGTGGCCGGAGTGTGGAACAGGGGATTACGGGCCGTTTGGTTTTGAGCTTGAGTCGACAAGTATGGGGCCGTGTCGAGGTGACTGGAGGATGGGGATGGATAGAGTGGGTCTGGACGTTGAGAATGGTGAGGAAAGGGAGGAGAACGGGGGCCGGACGGAGGAGAATAGTTCTCGCCGGTCCAGTTGCAGCGGCCGGTTCAGCACAGTGCACTCGATGTTGCGGGTGACACTGTAGCTGGCGCGTGAGGCCCACGCGCAGCCACCTTGGGCGGCGCGTGGGGGCGCGTGCAGCGGTTTCCGGTGAAGCGTCCAACTAAGTTTTTGTTCTAAATGTTATAACGAATCCAATGGATTAAGTTTCGGGTTCTTCGGACGTCGTTTCGGGATAGTTCTGCGGGGTTGAAGGTCTAGGGTCCCGTTTTAAGTACGTTAGAAGTTCGGGAAAGCTATGGGGTTTTAGTATGAGTAGCGTGAAGTAGTTAGTAACCTCGTTTTGGAATTTGGACAGGTTTGGGAAAGCCGAGGATAGCAAACTGGCCGGGGACGGCGTAAGCGCGCGCGTATCGAGGCGACGCTGAAATGTCTGTGAGTGGACTTTGCTTTCTAACTCTTGATGCATGCATATATGTTTCTATATGTTTTCTATATTTGATGCTATGATTTGATTGTGATTGTGATGGTTTATGGTTTTTGCACGTTCTTCGAGGAAAATGACGGTTTTCACGTTTTACGAAATTTTGATAACTCTCGTGATTTGAACCTGGTTTTAATGGTTGATTTCGGGATTTGAAATACGGTTGGATTTCAAGGAAAGTAAAAGGATTTTGAAAAGTATTTTCGGGCTTGAGGCCCAGTTCAAAGGTGTTTTCAGAAATGGGATCTCGGGTTTCGGAATCGAAATCCCGGGTGACGATTCGGGATTCGATTCGGGACTTGAAGTGGATTTCGGGTTTGGGTTCGGAATGGTTATTCCGGATGCTAGCTTACGGAATGATGGTTGCGAACTCGGACCAGAAAATGAGAAGGAAATGAGTTCTGGGTCTGGATTCGGAATGACGGTTATGGATGCCGGAAGGGCATCAGACCAGTGGTTTCGGATTCGGGTTTGGATATGGAAATGGAAAATGATTGTAAATGGTTTTGGATTGGATTTGCTGGATCTGGATATTGGGTTTAAAGACCCGGATATATGTGACGGGGGACCGGCCGGATTGGGTTTAAAGACCCGGATTGAGTTTAAAGACTCGGGAGTTTAAAGACTCGGATATGATTAAGGCCTGGATTGAGTTTAAAGACTCGGGAGTTTAAAGACTCGGATAGATCCAGCAGGTTCGATGAATGAGAATGTGGTTTTAAATGTGTTTTGGGTTTTCACTGAGACTTGATGATGATGTTTTGGGTAGTAGCCCGGATGAAATGATTTTTTATTGGTTATAATGGCTTCCGGTGATATTGGGGCTGAGGCCCGGGTTTTGGAAAAAAGAAAACTGTGCTTTGGTTTTCGTACATGGTTTTATGATATGAAATTGATATGCATGCATGGGTTTTCAAAACAGGAGGGTATAAATGTATGTGTTTTCTGATAACTGTTTTGAACTTGACTTTTATTTTTGTCCACTCACAGTCTTTTCGTGTTTTCGATACCCTCCAGGTTGCTGCAGTGCGGGCTGTTGGTTGAGAGAGATGGAGACATCACATGCCCAATCCACAGTAGGCTCTGCGCACTCTGGGAAGTTTGAGGTTGTTGAGGTGATTGGTCTGGAACTCCCTTGTCCGACTTACGTGTCACACGGAGGTTAGGCGGTTGTTTAGCCCTCGTGTCATGCGTACGTTAGACGGGAGCGGGGTTTAGCCCTTAATCCCGGGGGATTAGGGGTGGGCCCTGACACTTTCCGTAAGTGTCGTTGGATAGGTCTTGAGACGCTAAATCCATAAACAGACGGCATGCGTCAATCGGAGTTCGGATGACAAAGTTACGAGCCTCGATACATGAATGGCATTTTGGTAATTATGTGATGTAGGGGCAAAATGGTAATTTGGGGCAGCAAGATGAATTGGATGGGTAATTGACTGATTCAGCCCTGAGTGATGACTCACCTAGCCCAAGCAGTGACATCTGTCACTCTAATAGCCCAATTAGTGGCTTAAGTGGTCATGCAAGTATGAATGGGCAGTGGTGAAATTATTCAAAAGCAAAACAGAGTACCATCGTGTGTTTGATCAGTGCAAAAGCCAGGCTTCCTCAGGCTAAATTGATGAGAATCCGAGAGGTAGTGAGGAAGTGAATTCGTGAAAGAACAGGAAGGAAACGAGGGAGAACAGAGCCCAAAAACCCGAAACAAAACATATACAAATTCGAGATTGATTTTCAACTTGTAGCCCTCAAA
Source organism: Prinsepia uniflora (assembly GCA_032719365.1). NCBI lineage: Eukaryota > Viridiplantae > Streptophyta > Magnoliopsida > Rosales > Rosaceae > Prinsepia > Prinsepia uniflora. The sequence continues at coordinate 29,997,621 of CM064874.1, forward strand.
CACTGAAATTGGACGCGGATTGGGACTTCCGGAATTTACCGAAAAACGTGCAGCTCGGAAAGCGAGCGATATGGACGGTGTGTGAGTGGACTTTTGTTTTCTACCCTGAATGCATGCATATATGTTTTAAATGCTTTATGATATGATTTGAAATGATTTGGCATGATTGATGTTTCGATATGATGATTTTCGGATTTTGGGAATATTATATTATTTTATATGATTTTGGGCACGATTTTCGAGAAAACCATGAAATTGCTGTTTTGGGTGAAGGCCTGGCATTTGAGATTTGTTTTGACTCGGATTATGAGTCAGGGATTGATTTGATGAATTTATAAGGTTTTGTGCTTATATTGTATGGATTTATGTGAAAATAGCAACTCAGGTTGCGGTTACGCGGATTTGGTTGAAATGGATATTTTGGGCGTGAGACCCAATGTAAATGTGATTTTGATTGGATTGGTATTTCCATGTGATTACAGGATGAGATTGATGGTTTTCGGATTTATGGTAATGTATCAGGGCTCGGGATAAGCCGTAAAGGTTGAAATATAACTATGGTTTTTGACACGATCGACCCTTTGATTGAGACATGTTTGGCACATGGGATGCCAAGGATTGGAATAGGGCCAGATACTGATGGGATATCAATTTATGGATTGACATTGTTTAACCCTGTTTATTAGACTTATGGACTTGGATGGGTCGTGTCAATTTCACTTAATGATTGAAAGTTTGGGCAGAGACTCGTAGTACACAAAGATTTGGGCTTAGGAGATGGTCCAGTGCATTAGGACGGAAGTTGGGTCCATTGGAATGTAAAGTGATAAGGTTAATCGCTCAATAATGTTCATAATGGTAAGTCGTCTGGTCACATCATAAAGTAAAGGGTATATCGATTGGAAAAGTGATAGAGACACCAGTTGGGGTACAATGGAGCAGGGATTGGCTCCTGTGATTATGGTTGATGTGACAGGCAGGGGAAAAGTTGGTAGGCCAGTGATGGACCGTAGGGGGCGTGGTCGGATTGGGACCACATGCTCGAGGATTACAGTTACTTAGCAGGAGACCTGAGTAGCCCCTGGAGTGAGGACCTGGATACCTATTACTCGTGCTCATGACGTATGTATTTGGTAAGTCCCGAGCTATCCACTCTTCCATGTTTTGAGGTTGTACATTGGACGGATATGGAGATGTCCGTGATTGGTTAAGGTATGGAACTCGGTGAGCCGACTGGAGCTACGAATGTGATCAAAGTGATGATATTTATGTGGTAAACTTGGTAATTATATATGGTGAAATTGGTGCGACCTAAGGGGGGTAGACCTATCGATGTGAGGCTACCCAGCATAACTGGCGTTATTCACCTAGTGACTGACCTAGGGTGTTCCTGGACTTGGATGATTTAGATGTAATCCTTGGGATGGATTGATTGATGACTCAGGATACCTCTATCGAGTATGTCGATGAGAGAGTGATTTGTGGAGTCCAGGATTACCAGAAGTTGTATCTCAAGGAGACTCGGGGATGTTACCCTCTAGAATGATATTGAGCCTCACAATCGATGGACTGTTGGTGTGTGGTATATGTGATTAGTATATGAGATGCCTAGTCATGGCTGATGATGTACAGATTTCGGAACATGTTTCCTGAGGTTTTTCCAGGATGAGAGGTTGAGTTGATCATGGCGATCATGTTGAGTATACGAGTTGTTTCTCGGACACTTTGGTATGTGGCACCTCTGGAGTCATAAGGACTGAAGGTGCAAGCACCAGACTTGATAGACACGGGTTCATTCGGCTCAGTGTTGTCGTGGGGAACCCGGTGGTACTAAAGAGGAAAAAAGGATGATGGTCTGAGCCTATATGTTTATTATGGACCACTTAATAAGGTAACGGTATAGGATAAGTATCCCTGATCACGAGCTAATGATTTGTGGTTTTATTAGACATATGTGATTATTGAGCCTATTGAGAGAGGCCAACATGGTGATGACTATCGGTTATGAGTAAAAGAGATAAATATGATGTCTGGATTGTTATGGCTAAGGTGAGTCAATGGTGATGCCTTTGGATGGGCAAATGAATCGATGAGTCAGATATTCTGACGATTTTGGATGGTATATGGTACCATGATTGATGATTGGTTAGTGTACTCATATGTACAGATGGGCGTGTGAAATGTATTGAATTCCCTCAGAGAAAAGAAAAATATATGGACGAATAAGTGTTAGGTCTGGTTGACCAAAATAGGCTGTGGAACATATACGAACGGTCAGGGTTAGTGTGAATCCCAGAAGGAACAAATGTATTGGCCAGTGGAAATTATCACAGGGAAACATGAGTTGTTTGAGATTGGATGTATACCACAGAGGATTGTGGAGGGGTTCTCTACAATGTATTTCTAGTTATGGTGATTGACCCAGAAGGAGGTCAGAGTCATTGGAAATGAGAACTGAAATAGAATGATTACAAGTGGAGAAACAGTGACTTATGTTCGATGTGACCCTTTCTGTGTGCATAGTGATATGTCACTATGAGATTTGGGATTTGGTGAGGTGTACGTCGGTAGCATAAGTGTCAGGACCCACCCCGGTTTCACCCTGAAAACCGAGGTAAATCCTGCTCCCGTCTGACACCCCGACACAACTACACTGCACCGTCAGACGCAGGAGAAACTATACAAAACATTCCGAAGTGAAAGGTTTACAGAGCATAGTAGTAAATACAAAAGAAAGAAAACCGGTAAACCAGATACACGCACACGGAAAATTTAAAACACTTCGGAGACGCTCTCGTAACTTCTATGCCTTCGACGCTGCCTCGACGACGAAACCCCGCTCTAACTCCACGACCTGGAGGGCAATTATAACCAGAAAGTGTGAGTGGACCATAAAGAATAAAATTTTCAAAACCATTTTATACGAAAACAGGGTTTGGCCCTCCGTTTTGAAATCACATGCATAACCTAGTTACCAAAAGCAGTTATAGATCACATAAAGATCATCATAAAAACATTTTGCAGAATCATCAAAGAAAACAGTTTTAAAAATCATGTCATAAGCATCATAAAACCGTATCACAAAACATAATACCAAGCCATCATTAACCGATCAAACCTGTTGGACCTATCCGAGTCTTTAAACTCCCGAGTCTTTAAACTCAATCCAGGCCTCAATAATATCCGAGTCTTTAAACTCCCGAGTCTTTAAACTCAACAGGCTTACGGGGGGAAATATCAATATATCCGAGTCTTTAAACTTCTGAGTCTTTTAAACTCAATCAGGTCTTTAAACCCAATCCGGGCCCGTCCCCCGTCAATCACAATATCCGGGTCTTTAAACCCAATAACCAGATCCAGCAAATCCAATCAAAACCATTTAAAAACCATTTCGAAATCCATATCCAAACCCGAATCCGAAATCACCGGTCTGATGCCCTTCCGGCATCCCGAACCGTCATTCCGAGCCCAAATCCGGAACTTCACTCTTCAACTTTAAAACCAAATCTCGATTCTCGAAATCCGATTTCAAAACCGAAAACCTTTATTATCAAAATCACGTTCCAAAATCCATTTATAAGCATTCAAAACCAGTTATCATTTGAAAACCCCAAAACCATGGCATTATACTCAGAAATCGACATTCCTCGTAAAACGTGCCAAATACGTTATTTCTCGAAAACCGTGCAATTATGTAAAACCGACATAGCATATTCAACAATCAAGAAATCACATATAAAACCATAAAACAAGGATAGAAAACAGTTATGCATGCTTGAGTTTAGAGAAGGGGTCCACTCACAGTACCGAGCCCTCAATCACGTCCCGAACGTCTCGTACGTTCCTCAACTTCCTCGGGAAGTCCCGATCCTGTCAACAATCACCAAAGAATGTTACTAACACATCTACGAAGGTCCACCTAATTCTCCCTAAAAATCCCCGGGTCCTAAACGTAGCGAACCGGAAACCTAAACCTTCAACCTCGCGGAACTACATTGAATCGACGTCCGAACAACCCGAAACCAATTCCATTAGACTCGTCACAATACCTAGACCAAAAACCAAGTTGACCGTTTTCCCAACCGCCACCGCACGTGCCCCCACGCTCCGCCCAAAGTGGCTGCACGTGGCCCTCACGCGCCAGCTACAGTGTCACCAGCAACCTATGGTCGACCCGGTTCGAACCAGTCTCTGCAACTTGAACCGGCGTGGCCGGTTCTCCGCCGTCCCGCCACCAAAACTGCTCCTCTCTTCACCATCTGCTTCGTCCCGTCCTAAGGAACTCATCCCCCTCACTCAACCATCTCGACCCGACCTATAGCCCGTCGACTCAAGCTCGAACAAAACCTGAACACTTCCCCTATCTAACGATCCAGCCAACCAGGTCACCCCCCGTCACGGTGTCGACCTTAAACCCTTCCTCGAACCTCCCTGATACTCACCCAACTCACCAAGTCCCTCGACTCACTCCCTAAATCCACGATTTTCGATTTGAAATTCGACGGCAAAACAGAGCATAGAGGAAAAGTTGAGGAATTACCTGCCCTCCAGTCGCCGTCGTGAGCTCAGCAGTGAGTAAGTATCTCCTCCCGTCCACCTCCAGCCTCTGGACGCCACCACCAGTCTCGATTGGTCGAACACGGCAGCACCACCACCCAAAACTCCTCTTTGTTCTCTGTTTCCCCCCTGGTTTCCTGTGGCTCACAACTCACCCTTACACAACCACCGCACCTCCTAACCTCCTCCACTCACTCACTAACTCTCATTCAATCTCTGCTCACTCTCACACACTCACAAAACTCACACCCTCACCGTGCTTGATCGATTTCTCCCCAATTCCCAGTCTCTGTTTTCTCTCTGAGTCGAAGAACACACCCACGGGCACCCCCAATTATTTGGACCCGTGAACAAATCCTAGAACCCTCTAGTTCTCCTACACGTGTAACAATCCTCTCCTCTCCCTAAAAAATGTCTCAATCTCATCCCTCCATTTGTCCCTCTCTGTTGCACAAATCCCAAAGTGCAAAAGACCAAAATACCCTTCTTTTAAACCAAAATTACCATTTTACCCTTACCATTTTAGACCCGTAACTTGCCCGTCCTATGTCCGATGAATACGTGCCGCCTGTCGTTAAACTCAGGACAACGAGATCTACCTAACGGTCCTAGGTCAATGTGTCAAAACCCGATCGTACGAAAAGTCAACTTTTCTCCCTATTTTCGCCAAATTACGGTTATGCCCTCAACCTTCCGAACATCATAACTTCCTCCTCGGATGTCGGAATTGGGCGTGCCACCTGTCTACGGATTCGGAAGGTTGAGGGCATAACCGTAATTTGGCCATCGCATGGTCATCGGTCATAACCTTCCAAACATCATAACTTCCTCCCCACGAATGCCCTCAACCTTCCGGTCATGCCCCGAACTAAAAGTCAACTATTTGCCCAGACCAGGGGCAAAATTGTCATTCTACCTTAACGACTCTGGCGTCACCAACTAACCGTCGATTACGGTCATTAATCCTTCCTTAATCAATGTCTTAGCCCTAATTTCTGGGACGGGTCGTTACAATAAGGCTGGGATTGCCGATGCTAGCTGAACCTTCAAGAGTTTTACTTTCCTTGCATGATTTGGGATCGATCATAGTGACCCATGGATTGAGTATGCAGAGGTCATACCTCTAGGAAGGAATGTACGAGTACTGTATCGACCATCAGGATTAGAAGTGGTTGATAAGTAGAAAAGCTTAATGTGTGATGAGGCGATGGTCAGGATACACTGAGATTACGACCGTGTTGTCGAGTTAGATATCATTCGTGGGGAGGCTAATGAGATAGCCGATCAAGGATTGACATGTCTGATAACGTAAGGATAGGTGAAATCCTGTTATTGATGGAACTCCATAGAATTGGAGTGGTACATGATTTTTGATTATTTGGACTACTAGAGTCCAACTACAGGATCATACTTGGTGTATAATGTTGGTGTATGATGTTGGGTGGAATTGAGGTTAAGGAATGAATATGCTTTACGACATCGTATGAATGAATGTATTGAGTGCCAGGTATCGGCATGGGTAGGCATTAGTGAGGCCTATGATGATAAAACAACAAAAGGAAAAGTTCAATTTACGATATGAAGTGACCCTAGAAAAAAGGGTATAGAGTGATTGACTTAATGAGAGGAATGAGTTCCCGATTTATTGGACCTTATGAGGTTATTGGTCTGATGGCCTATGCGTGGTGACTTAAGCCATTGGACCATGTCATGAGTGGATGACATGTGATTGGGATAATGATACTGATACTTATGAATTCTAGATTGTGTATACTCGAACGTTGGTCATGGCTCCGTATTTCGAGTGAGCTTGACTGCCTGTGGGGCAGAGATTTACAGAGAGATGTGTCCCGATGTTGACTCAGTGACGGGGACTGGATTATTAAGGTTCCCTAGGTTTGATTTGGACTGATATTCGGTTTGGGTGAACCAGAAGGGTATGTGGTTGATTATATTTCTGGTTCACATACATATCCCTCGGGAGAACTAGCATGGTATCTATTCATTGGAATTTCGTGGACGAAATTCCAATGAATAGGGGAAGGTAGTAATGACTCGGAAATTTGAAAAAGGAAAATTTGGAAATTTTGAAGGAAATGACGATTTTGCACCTGGAATTGGGCGAACGGTTGACTTTTGGTTCGAGCGGTCAAACAAACTTTGACCGATGACCATGACGTAGTTCAGGATGTCACGCGTTCATGGACAGGTGGCACGCCCGATTCCGACATTTGAGGAGAAAGTTGTGATGTTCGGAAGTTTAAGGGTAATTTGGTAAATTGGTTAAAAGGGGCCATTTGTTGACTTTTTGATCGGGATCGTGTTTGGACTTTCCGTAAGTATCGTTGGATAGGTCTCGAGACGCTAAATCCGTAGACAGGCGGCATGCGTCAATCGGAGTTCGGATGACAAAGTTACGGGCCTCGATACATGAAGGGCATTTTGGTAATTATGTGATGTAGGGGCAAAATGGTAATTTGGGGCAGCAAGATGAATTGGACGGGTAATTGACTGATTCAGCCCTGAGTGATGACTAACCTAGCCTAAGCATTGACATCTGTCACTCTAATAGTCCAATTAGTGGCTTAAGTGGTCGTGCAAGTGTGAATGGGCGGTGGTGAAATTATTCAAAAGCAAAACAGAGTACCATCGTGTGTTTGATCAATGCAAAAGCCAGGCTTCCTCAGGCTAAATTGATGAGAATCTAAGAGGTAGTGAGGAAGTGAATTCGTGAAAGAACGGGAAGGAAACGAGGGAGAACAGAGCCCAAAAACCAGAAACAAAACATATACAAATTCGAGATTGATTTTCAACTTGTAGCACTCAAAGACTGAAATTGGACGCGGATTGGGACTTCTGGGACCCTTATTAGTCGATCACAATCGAGAGATTCAAGGTTCGAAGCTACTTAAGCCACGAACAAACATAGCAGAATTCGGAAAATCACTAGCTTGTGTTCGTGTAATTAGAGGTAAGAACAGATGAAATTGGTCTCGGAATTTTGTTTGTAATGACCCTAGATTACTTCCTGGTTGATTGGATTTGGTAAATTGAATAAAATTCGACGAATTGGAAGTTATAACCTGTCGAAGATCGATTTGGAAATTTGATAGTTAAGGTTATAAATTCATGAAATAAGTGATACAGACCTTCAAATGGGATGTGTTATATGAGATTCAAGGAAAGAAATGAAATAAACAAAGTTGAATTGAAGGGGAATTAACCGGGTCGTGTCGCGGGTTGAACATCCCATTTGCAGGAATTCGGGTGAAAGAGATGACTGTAGGAGGGTACTGTACACGGCGCGTGAACTTCACGCGCAGCCCCTTGCGGCGGTGCGTGGAGGCGCGTGAGCGGGAATCCCGAGGTGAGTTCAACGTGACTTTTGTCCTATTTAATGTAACAAATATTTTGGAACTGGTTTCGAGGAAATCGGATATCGTTTCGATAGTGTTCTGTGTATCCGATGTTTTAATATACGTTTAAAATACGTATTTAATTCCCAAAAAAATTTGAGAAAATTATATGAGGTATATTGAGATGTTAGTGACCCTTGATAATGATTTTGGACAGGAATGGTGACTTTCAAAAATTACAGAAAAACGTGCAGCTCGGAAAGTGAGCGATATGGACTGTGTGAGAGTGGACTTTTGTTTTCTACCCTGAATGCATGCATATATGTTTTAAATGCTTTATGATATGATTTGAAATGATTTGGCATGATTGATGTTTCGATATGATGATTTCCAGATTTTGGGAATATTATATTATTTTATATGACTTTGGGTACGATTTTCGAGAAAACCATGAAATTGCTGTTTTGGGCGAAGGCCCGGGATTTGAGATAGGTTTTGACTCGGATTATGAGTCAGGCATTGATTTGATGAATTTATAAGGTTTTGTGCTTATATTGTATGGATTTATGTGAAAATGGCAAATGAGGTTGTAGTTACGCAGATTTGCGTGAAATGGATATTTTGGGCGTGAGACCCAATGGAAATGTGATTTTAATTGGATTGGTATTTCCATGTGATTACAGGATGAGATTGATGGTTTTCGGATTTATGAAATAACCGGGACTTTGGTTTTACGGATTATGTTTTGTGCTGAGACCCTGTGTTGAAAATGGTTTTGATTTCAAAATGTAACTGTTTTTCACTAGTTTTCATGATGATGATGGATTGTGAATATTAGGGCTTTCGGGGTGGAATATGTTTCCCTCGAAGTGCACCCTGGATCATAAGAAGGGGGTAAGTACACTTAACTCTAAGGGTGCCTCATATGAAAAGATTGAAAAGCTAACAGGACCAATCCCAAATCCCCTGGATTATCGTGGGATGTGCTCTCCCTCCCGTCTGACACCACGTGTCAAACCAGGGATAAAACCGTAACCCACTCGGGGTTTCCATAGTGCACAATGATTTTCAGAGTACGCAGCGGTGTGTAATGTCTCGGTCTCTACTACAACCCACATCCACGATCAACCTGAAGGGTATCAAAAACCATAAAAGCTATAAGTGGACAAAAATAAATTGTTGGAAAACACATTACCGAAAAATAAACATTTATACCTTTCAATTAAAAGCATGCATGCATAACAATTTAAAATTATTTCTTTCCAACAAAACCATATACAAGAAAACTGATGCAATCATCGTAAAACCATCACATGTTTAAATACATCTGGACACAAATCAGTAAGTCAAAAACCTCGGGACCCATTCTTATATCCAACATCCATCTAATACCGTCAAATCATCAATTGTCACAATTTCAATGCTACACGTGCAACTCGGGCTCTCATCTCCGAGGATTTACGACGCATGGGGTGATATCCAACATAGGATTGGAGCCACTGGCTCGACGTCTGAGTCGTATCAATATCTATCACTCCTGAGCTTGAGCCTCCCCTCAGAGCTACTCATCTCCAGGTAGTGGATCGTGACGACTCCAGGTTCTACGACGTCTGGAAGTGAGAATCTTCTCATAGGGTCCTCTCCGAGGAAAAACATTCCTACCGGAGTCATATCCATCATCTTAGAGAATAGTCATAATAAAAATAGTGGAAATACATTTTCAAAACTGTCGTTTTTCAAATCAAAACAATTATTTTGCATAGGGTCTCATCCCAAAATCAATTTCCACAAATATCATGAAATTAGTGTCCAGTCCTCATTTCACAATCTCAAAACTGTTTCGTAAATCCAAAAACCATCAAATAATCACATTTGACTTCGAAACTGAGTCACAATCATTATCCAATTGGGTCTCAAGCCCAAATACCATTTCACAATTCCACAATAGGGTCAAAAGCCCGAATATCATTTTTCCAAATCCGAAAACCATTTCACTATCAAATCGTTGTTCAATTTCCTGTTTGACTACACTCTAAGTCAAACCTTAAATCCACTAGGTCTCAAGCCCGAAATACCGATTTCACGCATCTCCGTGAAATCATCTCAAAACTCCTAATCAAATCTTCAATTTCACGCATCTCCATGAAATCATTCAAATCGATAATTAAAACATTATTCAAATCATATAAAACACAATTATTGAAAAACATGCTAATAGTGTTTTCCACGAAAATGCCAAATCATATTCAAAACATTATGCAATCAATGCATACCAAATCATGATCCTAAAACATATAAAGCATTCATGTATGCTACATATTTATAAATTAAAAGTCCACTCCTAGATAGTCCAAGCTGCGCGCTCGCAATCCGCACCATAAGCCACTCTGAGGCTAATCAACAATCTCCGGAACGTCCGGGCCTATCCAAACCATACACAAGGGTCACTAACCATCCAAACAAGTCTAAACTAGAAACCCTCAAAATACCCGGAATAGTAAACGTGTCCTAAACATGTTTCACGAGCTAAAAACCTCCAAATGACCTATCAAATGGTCTCCGACTGACCTGAAACCACCACCATTGGATTCATATCGTTGAAACCTTTTAATCAAGATCCGTTTGACCTCAAAATTCGTGCCTACACGCCCTTAAGATCGGGTTGACCTCAACGACAGTCAACGCTGACATCATGCTGACATCATTATCTGACGTCAACCCTTGCTGGCGACACTGCTGACGTCAGTTTGACATATCTGACAACATGTCACGTGGCACTCTCTAACTAGTGCCATGTGTCACTCTCTGACACTGCCACATCACATGATGATGTCACCTACTAACTTCATCATTGCCACATGTCACTAACACGTCAGCTTCGAGAACCTAACACATGTCCGACCGCTTGCCATGTGGCAACACCCGACTGGTCCATGTGGTTTGACAATGCTGACAAGTTTTGAAACACTACAGCATGGCATTACCTCACTAGTCCATGTGGTCTGACCAATCTGACATGGCGGCACTCCCACGTTAGGTGCTAACTGGACTCACACCTGACCACGTGTCACCCTCTGGTTGACCACGTGGTCTGATAGGAATGACGTGCCATGTCATCATCTTTAACCTCAGGTGGGTTGACTCGCGATCCTGAAACCGAGTCACTAGACCCACGACCCTGTCTCGGTCGGTTCTCCGCCGTTTGGCCACCAAACTTTGTCATTTTTCCTCCATTTGAACCGTCTTTCACCCAGAAACAGCACCATCTACTCAAAACTATGAAAAAAAGGCTAGATATTCACCTATCAAGCTTGAAACCACACGGTTCAACTTCAAACCTCCACTAGAGTCCAATAAGGGGTCCTCAGCCTTTCATTTCGGTCTCTACAGGCTCGTACGAGCTCAAGAAACACACAAAAGGCTTCAGAAAGGATCCCACACGTTTACCAAAAAATACCGAAACTTAAACAAAAATGGGCAGGCCTGTGTCGCCGTGGCTCCTCCGTCCTCCGTCGTCGTCTCAGTCCCTCACTCAGCCACTCTCTCTCTCAGTCTCTCTCCACCAGCACCAGAGCAAGGGAAGGGAAATGGGGTTTGGGTTTCGGGTGTAGTGGAAATGAAGAGAAAGGAAGATGATGCATGAATGGGGTATTGGGTCAATGGGATAAGTGACACTTGTCACTCATCCATTGATCCAGAATGGATATTTTGGGTTCCTTCCAAGATAAGCTACAAATTCAATTCCTCGAAAATCGTGCAATCGTAAAACTCAATTGAACCTTCGGTGACCTGTAACTTCCTATATGATGTTCGATTTTGACGTGTTACTTGTCTACGGACTCGTATCGTCTCGATCTACGTAATGGATCTTTGTCCACCTGCATTTGACCTGGGAGGTCAAAAGTCAACATTTTCACCCTTCTAGGGGCAAAATCGTCATTTTACCTCAATCGTCCGATAATCCTTGATTAATCCCGTAGATTCGGGATGGGTCATTACAAAGCTTTAATCTATGCTTGAAAAAGTTTTGGAATTAGAAGCCAAAATGAATATGCAACCTAAGGGACCTATATGTGGTGTGTGCCAATTGGATGGACACCTAAGTGATCAGTGCCCTCAAGTTACAAACCCAAATGGCAGCATGGAACAAGCCAACGCCTTAGGAGGATATCAAGGGGCCAACAGTTCAATAACTTTAACAACTATGAACAAGGAAACCGTGATCATCTGGGATTAAAGTGGAGTAGCAATGAAGGACGTTTGAACCCTCCAGCTCGACACCAACAATGGTACTCACGGCAACAATTCATGCCAAGGCCGCCAATGTCTCACCAACCTATTGGTATGCAACAAGCTCATTCGGTTCATCAATTCTCTAAGCCAGGTTTTGATAAGATGTTTGCACAATTATTCACTTCAACTCAAATCCTCCTGGTCAGCCAAAAGCAAACAAAGGAGACGTTGAACACTCATGGCCTTGACATTTCTGAAATGAAGAAGCAAATTGGTCAAATTGTCGATTTCATGGGACAAGTCAAATATACGGGGAAGTTGCCTTCACAAATCTTTTCTAACCCAAAGAACAATGCTTTTGAGCATGCTAGTTATGCACAACTATCCACTTCAACTCAATTCCTTATTGAAAAACAAGAAAGACAATAGAAAACTTCATAGACATTGAATATGCATGGGCTTGACATCTTTAGAGATAAATAAGAAAATTGGCCAAATCAAAGACAGTGGGAAGTTTCCATCTCAAATCACTCCTAATCCGAAGAACTATGTATTTGAGAATGAGAGTTTTGTTGCAATTACTAGTGAAGAAGATGCATCTCCAAAAACTGAATATTCAAATTGAAGAATGAATGAAGCATCCAGTCTAGGCTAAGCTAAATGTGTAACGACCCATCCTTGAAACTAGGATTAGATTAGTGGTTAATGAAGAATTAGTCAAATTAATTAGTCATTAGTTGGACGACTTCGGACGGACGGTACAAAATGACAATTTTGCCCTTGGAATTGGGTAACATGTTGACTTTTCGTTCGGGAGGTCAAATGGACTTTGATCGATGACCGTGATGTAGTTCGACACGTCATGAGTTCATAGACAAGTGGCACGTCCGATTCCGACATTCGAGGGAAAAGTTATGACGTTTGGAAGTTGAGGGGTATTTTGGTAATGTGATTGAATAGGGGCAAAAGGTTGACCTTTAAACGACCTGGACTTTTCACACATTTCGAGGACCGTTAGGTAGGTCTCGATCTCCTGAATATAACGACAAGCGGCATGCGTTCATTATAGTTCAGATGGTAACGATATGGGTCTAGGAACAGGAGGGGCAAAATGGTAATTTGTCATGTAAGGGTAAAAGGGTCATTTGGCTGTCTTGGAATGTGTGCCCAGTGAGATCAGGACACTTGGCTATTTTTTTGGGTGGAGTGACCATCAGAATTTGGACACATGTCCTTCTCTGGATAGTTGTAGAAGTGTGTACAACCGCCTCACACAATTGATATATGAGTATATGGTGTTATACGGTTTTTGAGAGGGAACAGAGTGCAAACAGAGAGAATGAGTGTGAAACCATGAATCAAGGCCCATTCCTGACCAGTGTTGTGTGAAGGAGAATGAGAAAGGAAGGTGAACTGAGGCCGGTGGTGGTCACAGCAGTGTACGACGGCGTCGATAGGTAAGTACCCATGGATGTTCTGTTTTGAATTCGAAAATGGTGAGCCTACCTGCAAGGAGTTTTGATCATTTTTATGGATTGAAACCTGATTCTGAGGGTTAGACGAGGCTGAGGAGCTAGGAAAGGAGGCCTTCCGTGGACGGTGGCCGGGGAAACCAAGCAGGGGTGAGTTTTGAAATAAAAAATGGTAAGTCACGTTCTGTTGTCTATTTCTCGATTGTATTAATTGAAACAGTTTTCTGATGGTTCTAGTGATCGATTACGATTGAAATCAAGGGTTTAAGTGGTCGAAATAGTGACAACTGAACGACGAACTGGGGACAGTTTTTCCTTCAATTTGGGAGGAAAGCTTGAGCCTCAAATTCCATGAATTGATTAGGTGTTTTTGTTAGGAATGAAAGGACGAAACTAATGGGCTAATTAGGACTGAAAATGGGTTAAAATTGGACGAAAACCGCCCACGTCGGTTCGAGTTGCAGAGACCGGTCTGAACCGAGTTGACCCGAGGAAAATGATGACACTGTGAAATTATGTAACCGATGTAACAGACATTTTAAAACTGGTTTCGAGTCGATCGGACATCGTCTCGATATGTTTCGGGATGTCCGAAGGTTCTAAGCCTCGGTTAAAAATAGTTAAAAATTCGTGAAAGAAATGATTCTGATTTTCATTGATGGTTTTGGAAATGCAATGGTTTCATGGACTTTATATGCATGGATTGGTTTTTGCGTGGAGGGTATAAGTTATGTTTTCATATAACTGTTTTTCTGAAATTATTATTTATTTTTTCCACTCAGTCTTTTCATGTTTTCGATGCCCTCCAAGTTGTCGCGCTGCAGGCTGTTGGTTGAGAGAGACGGAGACATCACACGTGCGATCCACAGTAGATTATGCGCACTCTGGGAAGTCCGGATGATTTTTGGACGGTCGGATCGAGAATCCCTTGTCTGAATTACGTGTCACATGGAGGTTGGACGTCGGGTTAGCCTTCGTGTCATGCGTAAGTTAGACAGGAGTAGGACTTAGCCCTTAATCCCGGGGGATTGGGGGTGGGTCCTGTCAAATTGGTATCAGAGCAGGTTTCGTGTGCTCTGCGCGAGGTTTGGTTCCCAGAGTCATTGGATCGTCGACTTGGATGTTGTGATACTACTGTGGATGTGATTGCTCAAAGCGGAACATCCCGTCATCAACCTGGACACAATAGTGTCAGTACGTTCGTTAGTGGTTAGTTAGCGGCGATTGTTGTCAGGATGATAGTTGCTCGATACGAGGTGTCGGGTATGACGTATGTGGGCTTCGGGCTGGAATAGTTATCATGTTTGGCGCTGGGTATGCTCGATGGTTGGACAATAGGGTTGGAGTTATGCCAACGGGTTTAATCTGGATGGTAACCGGTGAGCTACGATTAAGTAGGCTGGTCAGCCTGTGGGGCCCAAGAGTAGCCTGTTGAGTTGGTGGTATAGGTGGGTCGAGGAGGCCGGTTGACGGTGGTCTGTTGGACCGGATGGTGCTTGGATGACGAAAGTATGGACTTGTGACCATTTGGTCAGATTGTTCGAGCTTGGACTTGTACGGTAACGAGTAATTAGATGCGTCGAGTGCCGGGGTATTGGAACCTACTTTGAGGATTTGAGAGATTCCCCCCAAGCGATGGTTACCGGTTGACGCTTATGCAGACTTTCTGAATGGATGGTCTTAGTCGGGTTTGACGACCCGAGTGGTAGGGTTATGCGAACTAGTGGCCGTTGCGGGTTTGGATAACTCGTATGACGGGGATGATTTGAGGAACCCCGTGGGATGACTGGGTTGGACTGTGTGCACCCGAGTGAGGAACCTCAGAGCAGTGCTTAATCTGGAAACCGTGAGTTTAGGGTTTGTGGTTATGATAGTTGTTGTGATTAGGCCGATTTACGGCCAGCTTGGAGATGGTGCTGCTAGGAGCAGCCAAGGTAGTGAATGGTTGGTGGACGATTCTGGACGAGTCCAGTGTTTGGCACTCAGTGTATTGGACTACGAGGGAGGTTAGTTCTCCCGACCCGAGCATAGATGGAGGGTTTTGACTCGGTATGAACGGAGGTTCGGGACTGGTGTGTTGTGAGCACTAGATTGGAATGATGTGCCACGAGTGGGTATGCTTGTAAATGGTCAGATGAGCACTTTGAGTCGAGGTTGTGGCCGGTTGTGAGGTGTCGGTATCTAGCAGGAACCATTAACCGAGCGGGGATATGTGATGACCATTGGTAGGTCATGGTTGGGACGAACGGTTAGTATACCGTGAGTTTGGTAAGAGTAGCACAGCGGAAGCACGGTGGACCTATGCCTTGTGTAGGAGCGGGCTAGGTGGGTATGGTCAGGTTGACCATGAGTGAGGTTGGTTTTCATAGACTCATTCGGTTGTGTTGGAGATGTCGAGTATGTTGGATTATGTCGGCACATGCCGAGGTTGGCATTTGGGCGATGTCGAGGCCAGTACTCAGTGATTTCCTGAGCATAGTAATGGACGACTTCGAGGATAGTGACTGAGGAGTCCGAGGTTAGTGATCGTTGATTGTGATTCTGAGAGTTGGTTACTCGTACAATAGTGATGCTCGGAGTTGAACCCCAGAAAGGTTGGAATGCGATCAGCAGGTGGAGTGATGAACAGTGTCCTCCGACAGGCGAGTTGGTCAGTGAGTGGTTTGGTTACTGACACGTAGGTGTGACCTGTAAGAGTTGTGAATCACCTAAGTGTAGCGGAGTTGATGTTTAGACGGTTGGTCCAATGGTGGTATTCGTGTTTCGGATTGAGTCCCATGGTTGGAAAAGATGGACATGCTTCCAACATGGTTGGGACCTCGAAATCAGGAGATGTTGTGTTGATTCCGAGGCTGGTGTTATATGATGAGTGAAGTATACTCTGGAGTCGATTCGGATGACTCATTAAAGGACCTTCAGGAGTTGTGAACCCCCCCTTGGTTGTGGACATGAGTGGTTGTGTTCAGCAGTAGAAAGAGTACTTGGTGATACTGGGTGTGGCCTACGTGGCGAGTATCAGGGGATGATGTTAAGATGGATTGAGGTAGGAAAACTTATGATGACATGGTTGAGGACCATTGTATGTTTCGTTGAAGGATGACAGAAGGAAGCGGAGAAGGAGTAACTATAACTGATCGATATGAGGTTAGTGAAGAGAACCAACAATCTAGACATGTGGTATTCTGGATTGATTGAATTTGATGTGTTAGTCTGATGGTAGGAGTTGTAGGACGGGACGTGGGATCCACTTAGGAGAGAGTGGATCGGGATTGGATTGCTTATAGCTCAAGTTTGAGTTGTTGTGGATCAGGAAGATTGTAGCCAAGACAGAGGTTGAATATGTTGGGCATATAGCTGAGGAGATTGCTCTATCCTGCAGGCATAAAAGTGGCTGAATATCTTAATCACCTTGGAATTATGCAGGACGTGTGTGGTCTGTCTCGCATACATTTGGGTTTTGGCATTGGATCTAGTGCTGGGTCTGCCCTGTGTACATGGTTGAGATGTGATTGGATTCATATTAGTCAGGAGGCCTAGGAGACCGGGAAACTCGGACGGGACTCGAGTTGGACTTCCCCGGAAGACTTGTAGTTTGGCCTACTATTGGATTGGCCCAATGGGCTTCAAAAGTGAAGCGTGTTTGGCCTGTCGGCAGGTAGTAATCAGTATAGGCTACGAGGACGTTATGTTCCTGGAGTTTTCACTAGGAAGGTGTCGGGTACACTATGATGTTGTTGGTTAGACCTTGGGTGTCGTAGAACGTGGCTGACGCCAATGTGGTTGATTTACGGACGTACTGTAACATGACGTTGGAAGCACATGAGGACATACTCTACGAACTATGTTGAGGTATTCTAAAATATCTTTGTTTTTATTCAAGTTTGTAGGGTTGTCCTTGCGTGTGTTTGGTGGTATGCACCGTGGTTCTGGTTGGTGGTACTTGGTGAATGTACTTGAAATGTGTACGTACTGGCTCTGCAGTGGTCGAAATCATGTCGATGTAATTGGACGTGCAACGTAATGTTCTGGTAGAAGTATGAGTGATCGGCTTAGTGCCGAGGTATATTGTGGATTGATGGATGATCAACGTGGTCCCGATATGATGGAGTTTGTTGGAACATGTGGGCCGGATCAGGGTGATCCCGAGTGGTTGATCGGTTATTGCAGGCTTCAGTGTTGACATAAGCTGGATGCTCCGAGCCAAGAGTGGCTGGTGGGACCCTGACATTGAGATGTGTGATCACAGTTTGACATGTATGTAAGAGGGTCCAGTTGCAGACAGGTGGTGTAGGACGTGGATGAAGTTCCACAGGATGACAGTGTTGGTGGTTAGTGGAACCACCGGTGGAAGGATTAGTTGAGTTAGGGGTATAAGACGAGTACGTTGTCACTCCGATAAGGTCGGCGCGGATCGCTGACGGGAGTAATGTGGACTGTTGTACGAATCTTGATGCATTGGCATACCGAGGCCAATAGATGTCGTCTTGTGAATGGGTGTACTTGAGATTGTGTTTGTTGACGGCGGACTCACAAGATGTACTGGGACGTTGGTATGAGGTACGCTCGACTCGAAGTG
Organism: Prinsepia uniflora; assembly: GCA_032719365.1. Taxonomy (NCBI): domain Eukaryota; kingdom Viridiplantae; phylum Streptophyta; class Magnoliopsida; order Rosales; family Rosaceae; genus Prinsepia; species Prinsepia uniflora. The sequence goes on from CM064874.1 coordinate 30,015,815, forward strand.
AGTCGGGAGTTTTGACCTTGGTAGCGGTATTGTTGTGGCATACCTAGTGCTAGTTAAGCCGTGAGTATCGGCTGGTGTGACGTGGGAAATATCGCGGGAACGAGATGGATTTGTGAGGACCCTAGTACGATTGGGATGATATCCCGATGAACTAAAAGTTGGTTGAATTGAATCATAGGGTGAAATGTGGTGACAGTTGGGCACTGTCAGAATAAGTTAGATTGGCAGGCGATGGACACCGGGTAAGGGACCCAGATGTGAGATCAGTTGGATATCCCCCAGTTAGTTAGGGCAGTACGAGATTCAGAATTTCAGGGACAAAATTCTTTAAGGGGGTAGATTATAACAACCCGTCCGGGAAACCGGGATTAGATTAGTGCTTAATGATGGATTAGTAAAATTAATTAGTCATTAGTTGGACAACTTTGGACGGACGGTGCGAAATGACGATTTTGCCCCTAGAATTGGGCAACATGTTGACTTTTCGTTCAGGCAGTTAAATGGACTTTGAACGATGACCGTGACGTAGTTCAGGGCGTCACGAGTTCATAGATAGGTGGCACGTTTGATTCCGACATTCGAGGGAAAAGTTATGACGTTTGGAAGTTGAGGGGTATTTTGGTAATTTGATTGAATAGGGGCAAAAGGTTGACCTTTCAAACGACCTGGACTTTTCAAACATTTCGAGGACCGTTAGGTAGGTCTCAATCTCCTGAATATAACGACAAACGGCATGCGTTCATTGGAGTTCAGATGGTAACGATATGGGTCTAGGAACAGTAGGGGCAAAATGGTAATTTGTCATGTAGGGGTAAAATGGTCATTTGGCTATCTTGGAATGTGTGCCCAGTGAGATCAAGACACTTGGCTGTTTTTTTGGGTGGAGTGACCATCAGAATTTGGACACATGTCCTTCTCTGGATAGTTGTAGAAGTGTGTACAACCGCCTCACACAATTGATATACGAGTATATGGTGTTATACGGTTTTTGAGAGGGAACAGAGTGCAAACAGTGAGAATGAGTGTGAAACCATGAATCAAGGCCCATTCCTGACCAGTGACGTGTGAAGGAGAATGAGAAAGGAAGGTGAACTGAGGCTGGTGGTGGTCACGGCAGCGCACGACGGCGTCGATAGGTAAGTACCCATGGATGTTCTGTTTTGAATTCGAAAATGGTGAGCCTACATGTAAGGAGTTTTGATCATTTCTATGGATTGAAACCTGATTCTGAGGGTTAGACGAGGATGAGGAGCTAGGAACGAAGGCCTTCCGTGGACGGTGGCTGGGAAACCGAGCAGGGGTGAGTTTTGAAATCAGAAATGGTAAGTCACGTTCTGTTGTCTATTGCTCGATTGTGTTAATTGAAAAAGTTTTATGATGGTTCCAGTGATCGATTACGATTGAAATCAAGGGTTTAAGTGGCCAGAATCGTGACAACTGAACGACGAACAGGGGATAGTTTTTCCTTCGATTTGGTTAGGAATGAAAGGATGAAACTAATGGGCTAATTAGGACTAAAAACGGGTTAAAATTGGACAAAAATCGGCCACGCCGGTTCGAGTTGCATAGACCAGTCTAAACCGGGTCGACCTGAGGAAGACGATGACACTGTAGCAGGCGCGTGGCTCCCACACGCAGCCACTGTGGGCGGTGCGTGAGGGCGCGTGGGGCCTATTCTGGGCATGTGTTCAACATGTGAAATGATGTAATTGATGTAACAAACATTTTAAAACTAGTTTCGAGTCGATCGGACATCGTCTCGACATGTTTTGGGATGTCCGAAGGTTCTAGGCCTCGGTTAAAAATAGTTAAAAATTTGGGAAAATTACAGGGACTTAGTAGAAGCTTAATGAAGTAGTTAGTGACCTTATTATGGGATTTGGACAGGTTCAGGGAAGCCAGTGATAGTGGATAGGCCGGGAACGGCGTATATGCACATGTATCGAGGCAGCGGCGAAATGGTCTATGAGTGGACTTTGCTTTCAAACTTATTATGCATGCATATATGTTTTTATATGTTATCTATACATGATTTCCATATTTGTGACTTGATATTGATGATTTACCATTTGCACGATTTTCGAGATATTTACGTATTTGCACGTTTTACTAGGTTTCAATTTCTATTGTGATTTGATCATAGTTTTGAAGATTTGAATTTGGGATTTGAAATATGATTTGATTTCACTGATTTGAAATGGATTTCAAAAACGTGATCTCGGGCTTGGAGCCCTGTTCATGTGATTTCGGAAATGAGATTTCGGTTTTGGAACTGGATTTCGAAATTGATATTTCGAATTTGGTTTTGAAACTTGGAAAGGAAATTCTGGATTTGGGTTTGGGATGATGGTTCCAGATGCTGGCTTACGGAATCATTTTTGCGAATTTGGATAAGGATTTTTTTTTTATGGTTTTCACTGTTAATCGAAAAATGGTTTTGGGTTTAAAGACCCGGAAAAAGAAAAAGAAAAACCGATGGATCTGGTTTTGAGTTTAAAGAGTCGGTTGATTGACGGGGAGAGGGCCCTGGATTGATATGTTTTGAGTTTAAAGACTCGGTATATGTTTTGAGTTTAAAGACTCGGTTATGAAACCCTTGAGATCCAGCAACTCACATGATTGATATTTTTCACTAGTTTTCCGATGTTTTGGGCAGTGGCCCGGATGAATTTGATTTGATGAGTTTTGGGGCTGAGTTCCCGTACTTTGAGATTGATTTGTGATTTTGGGCTGAGGCCCTGGAGTTGAATTGTGGATTTAAAGAAAGAAATGATTCTGATTTTCATTGATGGTTTTGGAAATGCAATGGTTTCATGGACTTTATATGCATGCATTGGTTTTTGCGTGGAGGGTATAAATTATGTTTTCATATAACTATTTTTCTGAAATTATTATTTATTTTGTCCATTCACAGTCTTTTCATGTTTTCGATACCCTCCAGGTTGTCGCGGTGAGGGCTGTTGGTCGAGAGAGACGAAGACATCACACGTGCGATCCACAATAGATTCTGTGCACTCTGGGAAGTCCAGATGCTTTTTGGACGGTCGGATCGAGAATCCCTTGTCTGACTTACGTGTCACATGGAGGTTGGACGTCGGTTTAGCCTTCGTGTCATGCATAAGTTAGACGGGAGCAGGACTTAACCGTTAATCCCGGGGGATTGGGGGTGGGTCCTGTCAAAATGGACATTAAACTTCAAGCGTTTCTTGGGAGGCAACCCAATGACGGAGACGTGAAGGAGCCATCGAATGGAGATTTGCTTTCTTAAACCCTTCACTCCTTTAATTTAGTTACTTTATGACTTCACTGCTTTATTTTTGTAAATAAATTCTTCTTACTTAGATTCTATGCTTTCACTTTGATACATTGAGGACAATATCAAATTTAACTATGGGGGAGGGTTTTACAACTTTTATTGAGTCTTATTTCAAAAATCATAGAAAAAATTCGAAAAAACAACAAAAAACCCAAAAAGATTTTTGTGTATTTTAGTTTTTAGTCTTGAGTATTTTTGTTTAACTTAGTGTTTTAATGAGTCTTAGGATGCCCTTCAACCTTTCGATGATAAGAATGACGGATTAACGAAGATAACGTGGCTATAAGTTGATCACTACAACTTGAATTCATTTGTTAATGCTTTATGATTGAATGTTTATGACTTATAGTGGATGATGTATGTTAAACTGGTACAGAACGAGTATGTTAATATTTGTATGAATCATATGAACCCAATGTGAGCTTTAGCGCCTTACATACTTCTTGATTGAGTAATTCATAGGGGTTATTTATTAAATTGATATAAATATGCCTCATAACTGCTTGCAATAACTTTTACTGAACTCTAGAGTGCTAGAACTTACTTCTATATGATTTTCAAAGCTTTTAAGTCAATAAACTCTCTGATTTTGGACATGATTAAGGCAATAGGGTTAACACCACTTATCTAAATATCTGAGCCCTATTTGATTACACAAGTGTGATCCCCCTAGTTTAACCCCTTTGAGCCTACATTAAGCCTTTATTTCATCACCTTAAACATGCCTTCACATAAGCCTAGTATAAGACATCATTTACCCTTGTTCCTTGGACTTGGTTGAAGATTTGAAAGATGGTGTGAGACACAAGAAATTGATTTGATGAATGAAGACTTATATGTAAGTTTAGGGAATAACTTTCTCAAATTATGTTGTTCTTCATTGCATTACCTCTCAAAATAAAAAAATAAAAAAAATGATGATGAAAAGAAAATACAATCAAGAACAATGTTCTGTGAGGTACTAAAATTGAGTTTTGAGCTAACTCCCATATGCCTGTGATTTGGAACAATGAAGTTTGAGGGCCTACACTAAAGAATTTCGGCCCCTTGTCCCAATTACAAACTCAAAGATGTTGAAAATGAAGATCAAGGTTGAACAAGTTGATACTTGGCCTATGATGATGGGAACACTGATGCCTATGTAATGAAATCTTTGGTTGTCTTGGAACAAAATTTAACATTATTATCCTAAAAATTCCTTACCTCTACACTTAGCCCTATTACAACCTTTAATAAAGACCTTATGGTCCTTGAGATAAGTAAATTTTGATTAGTTGAGTTTATTACTTGAGTAAGCTTATGGTTTTGGTTCATTGTGCAAGTATTTTCACTATCTTATGGTTTATGTTTGAAATTTTTATGAAGTTACTTACTTTCTATTATGTGAGCACCTTTCTCACATACCTCGAGTGCAAACACAAATCCCTATACACATTGAGTGAAAATCATGAGTGCATATTCTTGTGAGTTGATTCATACTTGTTTTATTCATGTTGAGATACATTTCACCAAGTTACTCATTGTCTTACTTGGCAAGGCATTTTACTATGATGTATTAACTTTTGAATTCCATATGCTATATAGCTTCTTAGTTTAAATATTTGATTTCATACTTATGTTAATACAATTTGAGACAAATGGTTACGAACTTATTAGTTCTTTTTTTGAAAAAAAAAAGGAAAAAGAAAAATGAGTTTTCAAAGCCTTAGTTTGTTTTGGTATGTGCTAGGGACTAGCAATGTCTAAGTGTGGGAGGATTTGATAAGCCTTGAATTAAACATCATTTTATACCTTTTATGCTTATATTTTAAAGTTCAAATACAAAAAAAATAGGAGAGAATAATCTATTTTGTGAGAAATGTGCATAATTGGATTAAGCACGGAATTACGAGAATTTAGTCAAAAGAATCACATCAATCAGAGTTATATTGAAGAAGTTATGATCGACTGAAATGAGGCTACCAAAGAGATTGAAGGAATTCAGTAGGGGCCTACCGAATCCACAAAGACCGGCCAAGAAACTGAATCCACAAAGACCTACCCCCAATCCCCTGGGATTAAGGGCTAAGTCTTACTCCCGTCTAACTTACGCATGACACGAAGGTTAAACCGACGTCCAACCTCCATGTGACACGTAAGTCGGACAAGGGATTCTCGATCCGACCGTCCAAAAGCTTCCGGACTTCCCAGAGTGTACATACTCTATTGTGGATTGTGTGTGATGTCTCCGTCTCTCTCGACCAACAGCCCGCACAACCTGGAGGGTATCGAAAACATAAAGAGACTGTGAGTGGACAAAAATAAAGTATAAGTTCAAAAACAGTTCATAAAACAAGTACATTTATACCCTCCATATAAAAACCAATGCATGCATATCAAACCATTCAATAAAACCATTTTATACTCAAGTCATTCAAACCACTAAGAAAACCGAATTCATTTCCTTTTCTCAAATCCCGGGCCTTAGCCCAAAACCATCGAAACAGTATCATTATTAAAAACCATCATCATCAAGTCTCAGTGAAAACCAAAACTCATTTGAAACCACATTTCCATCCATCGAACCTGCTGGATCTATCCGAGTCTTTAAACCCAATCCAAGCCTCAATATAATCCAAGTCTTTAAACTCCCGAGTCTTTAAACTCAATAGGCCTACGGGGGAAATATCAATATCCGAGTCTTTAAACTCCTGAGTCTTTAAACTCAATCCGGGTCTTTAAACCCAATTCGGGCCCGCCCCCGTCATAATCATATCCGGGTCTTTAAACCCAATAACCAGATCTAGCAAATCCAATCCAAAACCATTTGAAAACCATTATCCATTTCTGAATCCGAATCCGCAATCTCATTAGGATCCCGAATCCAAACCCAGTATCATATTCATCATCCATTTCCAAATCCGAGTCCGAAACCATCATTACATAAGCCGGCATCCGGAATAACCATTCTGAACCCAAACCCGGAAATCCACTTTCAAGTTTCAAAATCGAATCCAAAATCGTCATTCTGAAATCCGATTCAAAAACCTGAAATCACATTCTTGAAAACCACTTTTCTGAACATGGCTTCAAGCCAAAATTTACTTTCCAAAATCCATTTAAAACAATTGAAATCAAATCATGTTTCAAATCCCGAAATCAAATCATGGAAACCAGGTTCAAATCACAACATCGATCGTATTTTCGTAAAACGTATAATTCTGTAAATACCTAAAAAAATGTGCAAAGCCATAAACCAACAAGATCATAAATAAAATCATAGAATCAAGTATATAAAACATATAAAAACATATATGCATGCATCAAGAGTTAGAAAGCAAAGTCCACTCACAGACTGTTTCGTCGCTACCTCGATACGTGTGTACTTAGGCCATTTCCGGCTAATCCGCTATCACCGGCTTTCTCGAACCTGTCCAAATCCCATAATAAGGTTACTAACTACTTCATAAAGCTTATACTAAAGCCCTGTAATTTTTTCAAATTTTTAACTATTTTTGACAGAGCCCTAAAACCTTCGGACATCCCGAAACATATCGAGACCATGTTCGATCGACTCGAAACTAGTGCCAAAATGTTCGTTACATCAAATACTTTAAAAGTCATGTTGGAAGTTTCCTCAAAAGGGACCCACGCGCCCTCACGGGCTGCCCAAACGGGCTGCGCATGGGAGCCACGCGCTAGTCACTGTTCATCGTATTCAACCCGCAGTCGACTGGTTCAGACCGGTCCGGCCGGTTCAACTGAACCGACGTGGACGGTTCGTCGTTATTTTTCATCCAATTCCTCCCATTTTTAGTCCTATAACTTCCTTATGTGGTTCCAATTCCTCCAATTCCTCACGTCGTTATTTTTTCGTTATTTTCCTATTGATCTATAACATTATAGCAAGAAATTGGGGCCTGAAAGATACCTACCCGATCAACCTGCAACCACCAACCTTCCTCCATAATGGTTCCATGGTTCCAGCCGTCATTCTTCTCTGTTTTCGATCCTAAGTCTTTCCTGGAACTTCTAGAAACAACTTTCAATCAACCAACACGATTAATATTCTATAGAGGACAATTTACTATACTCGAATTCAAACTGAGCTCTACTGATTTCCGACCTTACCGTCTACCTCAGGCCTCAAAAGGGTGCTTCTTCGACTCACAAAGCCTCTATCATCACAACCCACCTACAAAAACGATTAATGATGGCTAGAATCACTGGTACGATTCCAGCTCCCAAACAAGCTTTCACGGTTCAGTCCACCAGTCCAATGGCCACCCTACACGGCTGCTCCTCACGGTGTCACCATTGCAGTCCTTAATGTCTAACCTTCTATTTTTGTTCACACGACACAGCCGTTTGAGGACAGTTGAAGGGGTTTGAATTGTCACAACCTCTCTGTCCCCTGTTTTTCCTTCCTACGATCGTGCACCTTAAATTAAACCCGCGTGACAATTGTGAGGCGGTGAGGGAAGAGGCTTCCACAGCCTTCCAGTGAGGGACACGTGTCCTAATCTGGATGGGCGCCAATCCTGAGGTGGCCAAGTTTCCCATGGTTAGTAGGCACAAAACCCAATGCAGGAAATAACCAATTTACCCTTAATTGCACAAATTACCATTTTGCCCTTCGTGTATCCTGACCCGTAACTTTGTAGTCCGACATCCGATGACGGCGTGCCGCATGTCGTTGAACTCAGAGCATCGAGACCTTCCTAGCGGTCCTCAAAGTTCGTGAAAATTCCATGTCGTAGGAAAAGTCAACAAATTACCCCTTTTTAACAAAATTACCAAAATACCCTCAAACTTCCGAACGTCATAACTTCCTCCTCGGATGTCGGAATTGGACGTGCCACCTGTCTATGAACTCGTGACGTCCCGAACTACGTCACGGTCATCGGTCAAAGTCCATTTGACCATCCGAACGAAAAGTTAACATTTGTGCCCATTCTAGGGGCAAAATCGTCATTTCGCACCGTCCGTCCGAAATCGTCCAACTAATTACTGATTATCCTCATTAATCCGTCATTAATCACTAATCTAATCCTGATTTCTGGAACGGGTCGTGACATTAGGGCTTCGAGAAGCCCTAACCTAAAAAGAAACTACAAAATAAAAGAAATTATAAAATAAAAGACAAAAGTATTTGCTCTTTTTATTTCTAAATGTAAACTAAAAACTCTCCAAAAACTCCAACTTTCTCTCTCCTTTACATGAACTCTAATACCTCTATTTATAAGAGAATTATTAATCCTCATACAAATAGAAGGTTTACAATTAAATTCTATAAGGAAAAGACTTCCTAAACAATTAAGAAATCAAATTAAAAACATTTCCTACAAGTAAAGGGAGTGAAAATACAAAAGGAAATAGGACTAAAATCCCTATACAATATGGAGAATAAATGTGAAAGAAACTTGAAATTATCCTAAAAAGGCCAAAAACACGAAATTAAGCTTCAGGGATCGGTTTCGGTGGTCAACCACTGAATTTGGAAGGGTCAAAGGCGCGGTCAACCCTCGGTCAACGTGCAGGTCTTCTGTTCTGGTGTTTCGGTGGAAGTCCACCGAATAGGAGAAGTTAGCTTGGCTAGTGCGCACCATGGTCAATTGAGGGGTTTCAGTAGGCGCTTACCGAATTGAGCCCTTTGCTACAGTAACGCGCTAAGGACTCTAGATACTGATTTCAGTAGGTATCCACCAAATTTCAGGTGCCATTTTCTTTCCTTCCTAACTTCTTCATTTCAACTCTGATGTAGGTGATTATTTCATCCAAATTCTCGTAATTCCAAGCTCTATTTTATCTACACATTACTCACAAAATATATTATTTTCTCCAAATGTATAGAATGAAATATTAACAAAACATAAGTAAAAGGGTATTAAATCATGGATAAAACATGTATAAATTATGATCTAACAAATACCTCGAAACCTATATTTTGCTAGTCCTTGAGAAAAACACAAAAATTTAAAACTAAAAAAAGAAAAAAGACTCAATTTTAATTAAGATAAAAGATTTAAACCCATAGGTTCACGTAGTAGGAGTTTTGTCTCCTGAGTGTTGTAGCAGCACGATACCCACAAATGTTTTACTTAACAACTAAAAACATTAAAAACATAACTTTTTATGTAACACCCCAGCCTTTTAGTAGATATTTAATGAAAAATGACTATTTTTCCCCTAGTCAGAGAAAAATGTTGACTTTTGACTCGAGATAGTATTTGGACTTTGACCAATGCCCGTTATGTAGATCGAAACGTCACGAGTACATAGACATGCGGCACGTCGAAATCGGACGTCTGACAACAAAGTTATGGGTCACGAAAGAAATCAGGTACTATTCATATGTTACAAGACGTACAGTGGCAAATATTTCTTGGTCCAAAATATCTGAGGTGGACCAATGGATGAGTGACAAGTGTCACTCATCCCATTAGCCTATTAACCCAAGTTCATGCACTTCATCTTCATCTCATTTCTTCTTTGTTACCCAAAATCCACACAAACAACCCATACACCACCATACCTCATCCTTATGCTTGAGAGAGATTGTGAAAGTGAAAGAGAGACTGAGACGGCGACGATGAGGACGGCTGAGCAAGATGGAGAGGCTGAGGAACCCACAAACCAAGTAAAACCTGAAACCCGGTTTGGGTTCAAATTTCGAAATCAGTTTAGAGGGATTGTTGGACTGTTTTGATGATTGGATGTTGTTCTTTGGGATTATACGAGTCAACAGGGACCAAAATCATGAAGGAAGGCTGCTAGAATCTCCAAGAAATCAAGTTGTAAAATTGGCCGAAAATCATTAAGCTCGAATAGGTAATTTCAGGCCTTGTTTGATGTTTTTGAGGTTATAGATCCCTTTCTGGGTCCATTACGACCATGTAGGAAGAAAAATGGGGGAAAACAGTGGCCTGACAGCTGAAATACGACCAGATCAAGTTTGCGGGTCGATTGACCCGATATAGAGAAATAGGTCGACCTGGCCAGAGGTTAACGATGATGACGTGGCAGTCCACATCATCACCCTATCAGACCTGTCAATCCACGTGGAAAATCAGGTGATGCCATATGGCATGCTATCAGGCCCAATCAGCAGTTGACTCGTCAGGTCCACGTCAGCATTGTCATACCACGTGGACCAATAGAGTGGTGCCACGTGGCAACCTATCAGGAAGTGTCAGAGTGATGTGGCAGTCCATGTCCGCCACTATCAAACCACGTGGACAAGTAAAGGTGTAACGACCCGTCCCGAATTCCGGGATTAGTTTAGTGACTAATCTTGATTAGCGAGGTTGAACGGTGGTTAGTAGGGCGGAATCGGACAAAATGTGCAAAATGACCGTTTTGCCCCTGGTCGTGGGAAAAATGTTGACTTTTTGTTCGGGCGGTCAAATGGACTTTGACCGATGACCGTGACGTAGTTCGGGACGTCACGAGTTCATAGACTGGCAGCACGTTCGATTCCGACATTCGTAGAGAAAGTTATGGTGTTCGGAAATGTTTTATATGGATTATGGTTGTGATTGTGTGATGTTGATTTGGTTGTTGGTAAATTGTACGGTTTCACGTATTTCGAGGCGATTTACGTGCTTGCACGTAAATCGAGGTTTTCCGGTTTTACATGGATTTTCCATATTTATGACTTGGATATAATGTGATGAAATGGTTTTGAAATTGGAAATATGAACTCGGGCTTGAGGCCCAATTATGTTGGAAATTTCGGACTTGGAGTCTATTTGAATATCGGGCCGGGGGCCCAGTTGGTTAATGAAATCGGGCCAGGGGCCCAGTTGGTATAAAATCGGGCTGAGACCCATTTGAGTTATGTTATCGGGCCAGGGGCCCAGTTGATTTGTGAATTCGGGCCGTGGGCCCAGTGGGTTTATAAGTCGGGCTGCGGGCCCAGTTGGTTTACAAATCGGGCCGTGGGCCCAGTGGTTCATAAAATCGGGCATAAGGCCCAGTTGGATAATAAATGTGATTTCGGGTCAGGGACCCTATATTTAATAATTGTGATTTTGGGTCAAGGACCCTAAATGGAATTATGTGGTTTTATGGAAATTTCGGGCAGGGCCCAATGGTAATAATGTGATAAAAGGATTAATAAAACTGTTTTCCATATACCATCTGGATACAAGGATATATGATGGTCTCCTCCAGATGTCTGGGACACTGGGGAAGTCACGGTGCATTGCCTGCGAGGGGTCATTATACGGAGCAGCCGGACCGTATGATGACTCAGGAGCAGGATTGCTATGATTGACGTAAGGGACGTCAGACATCAGGGATGTCAGATATATGGACCCGGAGAGACCCCGGGCAGCACGCGTAGCTTATGAAACCGTGAGACATGACGTCAGGACGTCTAGCATCAGGGATGCTGGTGATGGTAATGGTAAAATACGAATTAATGAAATGGTTTTCCGGGTGGATTTATGATTGTGTGATTTTAATGAATTAATGTTCATTTATGGTAGTGGGTGGTGACCCACATGGTCGTATATGTATGGTGGTGGTATTCCACGGTTTTGGGCTGAGTTCCCACACTTGGTTTTTGGTTAACGGTTTTTGGGCTAAGGCTCTAATGGCTCGGTTGAGCAAACGTTTTGGTTACTGGTTTTGGTGGCATGCATACGTTTTTATTGGAGGGCATAAATGTCTTATAAATGTATTTGATGAACTTATTGGTTTTGTCCACTCACAGCTTTTGGTTTTAATGCCCTTCAGGTTGATTACGGATGCGATTGTAGCAGAGACTGGGACATCGCACACCTCCTCCATCGATCCTTGCGCACTCTGGAAGCCCCGTTTGGGCAGTGGTTCGTGGTTATCCCTTGTCTGACACCCCTTGTTGGATGGGAGCAGGGCACATTCCACGGTAATCTCGGGGGGATTGGGATGGGTCCTGTCAACTTGGTATCAGAGCACGGTTGCTCTATTTGTGCGCGCAGGTCGAGGGTGTGATGTCTCTTTGGGCTGCAATTCGTTATCAACCTGATAGATAGTGTTTGGGTTTGGATAGTGGATGGAGTGCGATTGGCCCGATACGCCGTGCGTTAATGTGATTCGACCCAAGCGGGGTTGATTGGGGTGAACTGGTATAGTGGGACCGTCGGTTCGGTCATGAGATATTGGATTGTTGTGTTGCTAGGTGCAGCCAGGTTCGGGGAACCTCATGTGAGTAATGGTCTAAAATGTGAACCCTTGTGGTGGTTTCTAGTGTGAGGGATGTTGGTTCATCGGAGTTGGCCGATGACCTAGTGGTGGAACCCACGTTGATGGGATGGTAGGATTGGATTTGACGTCTATTCGATGTCTAGACCGCGGGGTCGGTCAGGTTGTGGATTTTATATTACGGAGAGCTGTTTGGTTCGGTTGAACCATAGGGTGTGATTGTGGAACCCTAATACTAAAAAGGTAAACCTTAATTGTGACTAGTGGATGAGAACCTGTGCTGCGACGAGCGGTTGAGGTCATGGATGACCATGTGGATAACTCTAGTGAGTCTTGTCAGAATTATGAGATCCGATCTACGGATACGGTTCTGAGATAAATTATGGAATCCCGTGTTGGATCGGGTATTAGTGTGAGGTATGGATGCGGATCTCGATAGCAAGGACAGTTAGTCGGAAGTCATATGGAGATGACTGGCTATCGAGGGTAATTAGTGTGGTTCTGATACTTGGGGATCAGGGGACGTTCGGGGAACGTTCATTTTCCTGATGTGGATTGTCAGAATAGTGGTACCCATAGTCGTTCGGTACGGGATCGTCGTTCCGTATGAACGGAGATCCAGGGTTGTCGTATTTGCACACGGTGTGCAGTATGGATGTTTGCGGGGTTGGTACTTTTGTGCTGATGCTAGTATGGATGCCTGTGTGCTGATACTAGTGTTGTTGATAGAGTGTTGGTGCTGGTACTAGCGCTGGTGCTAGTGTCGGTAATGGTGTTGACGATGAGCCACAAATTGGGGTATGACTCCGTCATGATGAACATATGTTCGGTCTTTGAGATTCGGTAGTGGTTGAGGGATGGACTGGATGGGATCCAGTTAAGATTGTGCTGTGTTGGGATAAGTTCCAATAGTGGTGAGATAACCAGTAAGGAGTGGATTAAAAAGGGTATAATTGAGACTTGAGTAATCTTGGGATGACGTCCCCTACGTCATGATAATTGGTGGATTTGGGGGAGTTGTTGGCAACTCCAAAATTTGTGCGATTTTATGTTTTTAAATATCCCTAAAATGTACGTGGAAATGATTAAAACTGGAAAAGACGAGGAAAACCATTAGTGGTATAAGGTAGGAATTTGTAATTGAGAACTTGGGAAACCGAGTGTCGAACCGGTAAAGGTCGGGATGTGCGAACAGAACAATAACGGATTGATTGTGGACACGGGGTTGTCCAAGTGAATTGAGGAGGTAGGAAGTCTAGTGGTTGGACTTGACGTCTTGTTGGGAGCATGTCTGTTTCCAACATGGTTGGAACCTTAGTGTCGAGGAGAGTTGTGATTGGGGAACGAGAGTGGTGCTCGTTTTTGGTGATTGGTATTCCGAAGTCATTGGGGTTGACTTCTTGCTTTCTGCCCTGGCAGACGTTGACTGTAGTTACCAGTACGTTGAGCGTGTATTGGTTGGTGAGCCCATGTGTGTTGTGAGGTCCTTAGGAGGAACTACGTGTTCGAAATTAGGTAAACGAGATGTTTCATTTTCTGGTTGGTGGCAGACGATGTTGGGGTACATGGCGTGGTGAGTGCAGTGAGTTTTGTCGCATCCACGTAGGATGAGTATTGGTGTCATTATTTTGGATCATCCTTGGTTTTCCTAGGTGGAATGACAAGGATCGATACGAACTTGGGTATGTGAGTCGTAATGACGGAATTGAACTTCTTTTCGAAGTGGGGCCCGTACGGTATTCTACTCAGGTGAATAGGTTTTCGATGTAGTCGAATTTTGTCAACCTTAGACGTGTGGAGGTCGGATTGGCTTCCCTATGAAGTCAATTGGAGGTATCAAACGGGTAATTGGTTTTGGTGTGTCTTGGTACATGTGATGAGATTTCGGGATTTGGAATCGAATTTCTGGGTGACGATTCAGGATTCGATTTTGAAACTTGAAAGTATATTTCCGGATTTGGGTACGGAATGGTTGTTCCAAATGCTAGCTTACGGAATAATGATTTCGGATTCGGATTTGGAAATGAGTTAAACTGTGATGTCTGGGTTTGGATCCGGGATTTCTTACGAAATTGAGGATTTGGATTCGGAATTGGAACTAGATGTTGGGTGGAGTTTCGTTTTGTCTCATGCTGGATTGGGCAAACGTACTCCATTATTGGAACGCGTTCGGCTATGACCTAGGTGGTTGTAGTCTGGTTATTAGGTAGATGTGTGTACTTCGTACATGGTTCGAGGTACAATACCTTGTAGACTTGTGATGTCTAGTTACGTTATACGGGATATACCCGAGGTGTGTCGGTGAACGTGTTGGTAGTCGGATTGGTTCCGATACCATGGGATTGGTTGTGGACCGGACATTACTATGCAATGGGTCATGGTGATTCCGATGTGTTTAATTACACACAGGTTGTGTGAAAGGCCGGTAAATGTTTACTAAGTCAAGTACGTTGGTGGCATGTGTAGCCACTAGTGAGTCTAGTGTCAGTTTTCGACTGACAACAACTGTGTGGTGACAGTTTGTCAGGATGTGTCAACATAGATTGTTGAGTGGGGTCAGCTGACTCCTAGTGGGAGTGGGAAAGGAACCGTCGAGTTGTTGCGTCAACGAGAGGGTTGATTTGACAAGTGGTGTCAAATTCGAAACAAGTAGTTTCAGTCATTCGACGGGGTCGAATGTAGTCGTTGCGTTTTGAGTATTAGTGGTACGTAGAGTGCAGACAAGTTTTGCCTGGTTAGTTGGTGTACGGGTGTACACGTGTTGTGTGGTCGATTCCACTTTCCACGGGGTGTTTGTGGAATCAGGGTAATCGAGTTTCGAGAGCGAAACTTTTTAAGGAGGGAAGTACGTTGAGTTTAGATCGGTTGGAATTTCGAGGACGAAATTTATTAAGGAGGGAAGATTGTAACGACCCGTCCCGAATTCCGGGATTAGTTTAGTGACTAATCTTGATTAGCGAGGTTGAACGGTGGTTAGTAGGGCGGAATCGGATAAAATGTGCAAAATGACCGTTTTGCCCCTGGTCGTGGGCAAAATATTGACTTTTTGTTCGGGCGGTCAAATGGACTTTGACCGATGACCGTGACGTAGTTCGGGACGTCACGAGTTCATAGACTGGCGGCACGTTCGATTCCGACATTCGTAGAGAAAGTTATGGTGTTCGGAAGTTGAGGGGTATTTTGGTAATTTGGCTTATTAGGGGCCAAATGTTGACTTTTTGATCGGGAGGTCCGATGGGCGAGGGCCAAGGACCGTTACGTAGGTATCGTCGATACGAATCCAACGACAGGCGGCATGCCGAAATCGGAGATCCGACGACGACGTTATGGTCAAGGAAACGAACTAACGAACCGAGGCCGGGATTAAAATAATAATATAATAATAAATAGTGACCGTTGACTGTGCACATCCGGATGAGTGACAAGTGTCACCCATCCCTTGTTTCCAGCTCCATGTTTCCCTCCCAACACCATCATTACAACATCATCATTCCTTATCCACCATTATCCTTCCTTTTCCTTTGTTTTTCTTTCAAACCGTGCATGATTTAGGGAGAGTATGAACTGGGAGAATTGGCTCCCTTCTTCTGCTGTTCTTGTGAGAAAATGGGAGACTATGTTGATTGAATTAACGGGGAAACACGAGGGGTTGTGAGGGTGTCGAATTTTGGATTTTGGATTTCGGGAAAATTGGGGGGAAAATTCGAATACTGGGAATTGGGCTGTGATGATCGAATTGGAGGTTACAAACATCTTCCTGAGGTTGTGACGAGTCGATCCACATCAAAAACGAGAAGGATTGGTGCCGTTTTGGCTCTGATCGAGCTTGGTGACAGAGGAAGAAATCGAGGCTGAGTCGTGGAGTTTGGGGCTGTGATTGACTCAATTGTTGTGGGGAAATGATTTCTCATGATCCCACGATGCTTCTGGGATCATCAATTGAAGGAAACCGGCTGAGATCGATGAAACTCCATGGTTGCACAGTGGACGGTGTTCATACTTGAGTCGTGATCATTTACTGATCAAACGACGAAATTGATGTGGGGGAATTGTTCCTCGTGGTCCACTGATGCTGGTTGAACCAATTTGGGGAAATCAATCGAGATTGAAGGAATCCCATGATTGAACAGTGACCGGGTGTTCTTCGTGGATCATCATCGAATCGTGGGAATCTGGGTAAGGATTTGTGTAATTGAGTTTACAGACTTATAATTGGACTAAAAACGAGGCTAATGGATTGATCAATTGAAGGAATTAGGATCGAATTGGCAGGATTGGAACCGGGTTGTGTCGCGGGTGAATTGGACCCGTTTACCAGACAAACGGGTTGGGCTGGTGACACTGTAGCAGGCGCGTGAGTTTCACGCGCAGCCACTCACGGCGGCGCGTGGCGGCGCGTGGACACGAATCTCGAGGTGAGGTCAACATGACTTCTGTCCCATTTAATGTAACGGACATTTTGGAATTGGTTTCGTGTCGATCGGACACCGTCTCGATATTGTTCGGGATGTCCGAAGGTTTTAAATTAAGTTTAAAAATAAGTAAAAATTCGGGAAAATTACGGGACTTTGATAGGATGTTAATGATGAGGTTAGTAACCCTCTAATGTGATTTGGACAGGATTGGGAGTCCCGGTGATAGTGGTGTGGCCCGGGAGGGCCGGTGGCACGCGTATCGAGGCACACGGTTAAAACGGTCTGTGAGTGAACTTTGGTTTTATAAATTCTATGCATGCTTAAATGTTTTATATGGATTATGGTTGTGATTGTGTGATGTTGATTTGGTTGTTGGTAAATTGTACGGTTTCACGTATTTCGAGGCGATTTACGTGCTTGCACGTAAATCGAGGTTTTCCGGTTTTACATGGATTTTCCATATTTATGACTTGGATATAATGTGATGAAATGGTTTTGAAATTGGAAATATGAACTCGGGCTTGAGGCCCAATTATGTTGGAAATTTCGGACTTGGAGTCCATTTGAATATCGGGCCGGGGGCCCAGTTGGTTAATGAAATCGGGCCAGGGGCCCAGTTGGTATAAAATCGGGCTGAGACCCATTTGAGTTATGTTATCGGGCCAGGGGCCCAGTTGATTTGTGAATTCGGGCCGTGGGCCCAATGGGTTTATAAGTCGGGCTGCGGGCCCAGTTGGTTTACAAATCGGGCCGTGGGCCCAGTGGTTCATAAAATCGGGCATGAGGCCCAGTTGGATAATAAATGTGATTTCGGGTCAGGGACCCTATATTTAATAATTGTGATTTTGGGTCAAGGACCCTAAATGGAATTATGTGGTTTTATGGAAATTTCGGGCAGGGCCCAATGGTAATAATGTGATAAAAGGATTAATAAAACTGTTTTCCATATACCATCTGGATACAAGGATATATGATGGTCTCCTCCAGATGTCTGGGACACTTGGGAAGTCACGGTGCATTGCCTGCGAGGGGTCATTATACGGAGCAGCCGGACCGTATGATGACTCAGGAGCAGGATTGCTATGATTGACGTCAGGGACGTCAGACATCAGGGATGTCAGATATATGGACCCGGAGAGACCCCGGGCAGCACGCGTAGCTTATGAAACCGTGAGACATGACGTCAGGGACGTCTAGCATCAGGGATGCTGGTGATGGTAATGGTAAAATACGAATTAATGAAATGGCTTTCCGGGTGGATTTATGATTGTGTGATTTTAATGAATTAATGTTCATTTATGGTAGTGGGTGGTGACCCACATGGTCGTATATGTATGGTGGTGGTATTCCACGGTTTTGGGCTGAGTTCCCACACTTGGTTTTTGGTTAACGGTTTTTGGGCTAAGGCCCTAATGGCTCGGTTGAGCAAACGTTTTGGTTACTGGTTTTGGTGGCATGCATACGTTTTTATTGGAGGGCATAAATGTCTTATAAATGTATTTGATGAACTTATTGGTTTTGTCCACTCACAGATTTTGGTTTTAATGCCCTTCAGGTTGATTACAGATGCGATTGCAGCAGAGACTGGGACATTGCACACCTCCTCCATCGATCCTTGCGCACTCTGGAAGCCCCGTTTGGGCAGTGGTTCGTGGTTATCCCTTGTCTGAAACCCCTTGTTGGACGGGAGAAGGGCACATTCCACGGTAATCCCGGGGGGATTGGGATGGGTCCTGTCAAAAGGGGTGCCACGTGGTAGTGTGTCAGAGAACTGTCAGAAGTGTCAGGGACACATGGCACCAATCAGGGAGTGCCATGTGTCAGGGACACATCAGCTTGACGTCATGATGACGTCAGCCGTTGACCAGCATTGGCTAGCGCGACCAACGTTGATCAGACTTTGATCGGCTCGTGGGGGTGCGTCGAGGTGAATTTCGAGGTCAAACTGGTTTTATTTGAAAGGTTTCGATGGTCTGAATCCAATGGTGGTGGTTTTAGGTCAATCAGAGATAATTTGATAGGTCATTTAGAGGTTTTTAACCTCAAGAAATATGTTCGGAATGCGTTTTTAGTATCCAGCTTTGTGAGGGTTTAGTGTATGAACTTGTATAGAACATTATTGACCCTCGGATATGATTTGTACAGGCTCGAAGACTTTGGACTAGCTGGGTGTGAGATTACGGTGCAGATATTGAGTGCGCAGTTTGGACCGAGCGTGAGTGGACTTTTCTTTTATAACTGCAAGTCATGCATAAATATTTTAAATGCTTTATTATATGATTTAAGTTGAAATGATTTGATATCTTATTTGATGATGTTGCGGATTTAATCATCGGTTTATGAACTGTTTTACGGATTTTCGTGAATATGAGATTTTGGGCTTGAGACTCGGTTAATTAATTATTTGACTTAGATTTAGAGTCAAACGGGAATTTGAAAGAAATGTTGCATTTTAACAGAATTTGAATGTTGATCTAGCATGATCGGTTTGGATAAATTGAGATTTATAAATGTGTGCTGGACACTTTTTTCAGATGGTTTTTTGTGGAAATGACATGTGAGAGTTATGTCTCGGGCATAGGCTCAATTGAATAGAATTTGACTCGATCTGAGACATAAACGGTTTAAAAATGATTTTAAATGTATTTTGTTACTGTTCCACATATACCATCCTGGTGAGTTGGATTGTCTCTTCCAGACATAAAGGATCCTATAGTAGTCACGGTACACTACATGAAATGTGTAGCTCCGATGAGTGGCTCAGGTTCAGGAGTGTGAGATTATGATATCACCCTGGACGTGGTAGATCCAAGGAGGGCACCCCATTATGATATCACCTCGGACGTCGTTGAGTTGGATCCTGAGGAGGTACTCGGAGATGAGACCCTAAGTTGTACACTAAACCCCATTATGAAATGTGTACCCTAAACCCTGGACATCGCGGATGTCGAGGATTGGTTATATTGTGTTTTATTGATATGTGTGTCCATATGTATATATATATATATATGTAAGATTAAACTGTTTTCATACATTTAGACTTAAATGCATGTATGTTTATAAAATAGAGGGGAAAATGTTATTATTTTTAAATTGTATTTCAAAAATACTTATTTTTGGTCTACTCACAGTTTGACTGTTTTATTGACCCTCTAGGCCGTGACGCAGAGGCAGGGGCTGATCCCGAGGAAGAGGCATAGACAATACCGTTGTGCACCTGGACACCCTTCGGAGTAGGTTTTGGTACTTTTGTTGTACTAACATGTATGCTCGATTATGTAGATATACTTATCCCTTTTCTGACAATGTTGTAGTTGAACTCTATTTACTTTTGAACCCATAAAGAATATTTTCGGTATTTTGAGTATGATTGTTAGACGGAAGCAGGGCACATCCCACGATAATCCCAGGGGGATCAGGATGGGTCATATTAGCTTGGTATCAAAACATTAGGTAGCAGTCTGTACTTTGTACATTGACTTGCTTAATATGTCGTACTAATTTATGCCTCTTAACAGATAAACATGCCTCCGAGACGAGTGCCCCTTCCATGGTCTTATGACGATCTTGTTAGAGACTTAGAGAGTGTTAGCATAAAGAGAGCTCAGCGCTTGGGGGCTACTACATTTAGTGGTGGGTCCGACCCTGAGGAAGCCCACTAGTGGATTACTTGGATCGAGCGTATCTTTGCGGTTATGCAATGCTCTCCAAAGGATTGAGTCCTGCTGAATACTTTCTTGTTGGACGGTGGTGCTTATTAGTGATGGTACACAGTGAAGATGTCCAGTTGGGATGTTCGAATGGTGACATGGGAGGTCTTCAAAGAGAGTTTTCAGGAGTAGTAATACCCTCGCTCATTCTGTGACACCAGGGAGGCTGAGTTCTTATAGCTCCAACAGGGGAGCATGACAGTGACAAAGTAAGAGTAGAACGTCCAGATATTATCCCGCTTTGCTTCTGCATTTGTGAGCACTGAGGCCAACAAATTTGAGATGGGCCTCCAAGGGTAGTTACATGCCATGGTAATGGCAGGATCCTATGCTACATTGAGAGAGCTAACTGATGGGGCTGTGGGAATGGAGGACAGTTAGCCGGCCCAGTAGTAGTTTTTCGTTGATGTAAAATTGACCCGAAGGGAGGACATCCATTAGGCCCCAAAGGGAGGCCGTTTCAGTGGAGCATTGTCATCATCAGGTAGCGATTGATTCGCCAGGTATGGGAGTACCCAGAAATTTAGCTTTAGGCCACAACAAACTTCTCAGATGAGTGGTACGTTAGTGGGGTCTACGGGTAGACAGAGGGTGTCGACCTGTCATACATATGGAGTGCCTGGCCACATCAGGAGAGAGTGCCCACAGATGACCGGTGGTAGCGATATCAGTCGGAGTGCAGCATAGCAGAACCCGAGCACAACCACGACTTCAGATGCGACTAGTGACCGAGGGTATGGGGGAGCCAGAGGTGGATTCCAAGGATCATGAGGACGTGGTCAAATGTCTGGACCACATGCCCGAGTGTTTTCGGTTACCCAGTAGGAGGCTAGAGCAGCCTCGGGAGTGGAGACAGGTACATTCATTATTTTAGATCATGCTGTACGCATCTTGATAGACCCTGGAGCCACGTATTCATTTATATCTTGGAGTTGTGCATTGTTACTGGATAGAGAGGTGTCCGCAGTTGATTTCGATTTGGGAGTAGGTACACTGACCGGGGATGTGTACATTGTGAATCAGGCATTGAGAGACTGTCATGTGGGATGGCCTGGTTGACAGAACATCATGCAGTTATCGACTGTTTTAGTAAGAGAGCGATAACCCAGAGTCCAAGACTACCCAACATGACTTTTCAAGGAGATCAGAGGGTGTTACCCTTCTCAGTTATATCGGTATTGGCAACAGGAAAGTTACTGAGGAAAGGCTGTCAAGGCTACTTGGCTCATGTTGTGGATAGTTGGGCTATACCCGAGAGAGCAGAGGGCATACCTGTGGTGTGGGAATTCCCGGACGTATTCATAGAGGACTTACCAAGATTACCACCGCACAGGAAGATTGATTTCACCATCGAGTTTCTTCCAAGTACGCGACCTATATCTCAGACACTATACCGTATGACACCAGCTGAATTAAGAGAACTGAAGGTGCAGTTGCAACAATTGGTGGATATGGGGTTTATTCGACCAAGTGTATCGTCTTGGGGAGGTTCGGGTTTTTTTTAAGAAAGAAGGATGGTAGTCTGCGACTGTGTATAGATTAATGGCAACTCAACAAAGTAACAGTGAGAAATAAGTATCCATTACCTCGGATAGATGACTTGTTCGATCAATTGAGAGGGGTCAAATACTTGTCGAAGATCGACCTTCGATCTAGATACCATCAGTTGAGGATTGTTGAGGGGGATGTTTCGAAGACTGCTTTGTAGACGAGATATGGCCATTACGAGTTTCTGGTGATGCCATTCAAGTTAATAAATGCACCGGCTGCATTTATGGATTTGATGAACCGAGTGTTTCGATCATACCTGGATCGGTTTGTGATTGTGTTCATCGATGACATCTAAGTATATTCGAAGAGTGATAAGGCGCACGAGAAGCATTTGAGATTGGTGCTGAGGGGATCAGTTTGGACCCCCATAAGACAGAAACTGTGACCAATTGGGAGCAACCGAAGATAGTTACAGAGGTTCAGAGTTTCGTAGGGTTGGCTGGATATTACTGACGTTTTGTAGAGGGTTTCGCTACCATAGCAGCTCCATTAATCTATTTGACCAGGAAATGGGTTAAGTTCGTTTAGAATGAACACTGCGAACGGAGCTTCCAAGAATTGAAGAGACGGTGACTTCTGCGCCAGTGTTAGCTCTTCCAGATGACAGTAGGGAGTTCGAGATATACAGTGTTAGATCTTCCACATGAGTCGAACTACCCTACACATGTTTAAGAGCTGGCAACAGTGATACATGCTCTAAAGATCTGCAGACACTACCTGTACGGAGAAACATGCAGGATTTTCATGGATCATCAGAGCTTGAAGCACCTTTTCACTCAAAAGGAACTAAATCCAAGATGGAGACGATGTTTGTAGCTGATAAAGGACTATGATTGCACGATTGAGTATCATCCCGAGAAGGCAGGAAGTCTGCGATTTCGGTGGCTCATCAGAGGATGATGTATTTGACTTTGTTAGTGGAACTCTGAAAATCTAGAGTTATGCTCGGAATGAATGATGAGGGAGCTCTATTAGCTAGTTTCCATTTGTGTAATTTGAGGATAGAAGTTTAAGTAGGTGACCAACAAGAATTTACTATAAGAAGTAATGGAGCTTTACTGAAACATGGTCGTCTATGTGTGCCTATAGATGCAGAGTTGAGGACTGAGATTTTAGAGGAGGCCCACAATTAAGCATATGTGGTGCATCCGGAAGGAACAAAGATGTATCATACACTTAAGGATCACTATTGGTGGGACGGGATGAAGAGAGAGATTACAGAGTATGTTTGTAGATGCTTGACTTGCCAACAGGTAAAAGCTAAAAGGTATGGAGCTCTACATCCACTTTCGATCCTTGAGTGGAAATGGGATCACATCACCATGGACTTCGTGTTAGGACCCGTCCCAAATCCCCCGGGATTAACGTGGGACATACCTGCTCCCATCTGACACGAAGTGTCAAACCAGGGATAATTCCGTCTTTAGCCCACTTGGGGCTTCCAGAGCGCGCTAGGATCCAGAGGAGGAGTGTGATGTCTCGGTCTTTACTACAGCTCGCATCCGCTATCAACCTGAATGGCATTAAAACCACGAAAAGCTGTGAGTGGACAAAACAAAGAATTTATAAAAACATTTTCACAAAAAGACATTTATGCCCTTCACTAAAAAGCATGCATGCATTCGAAAATCATTTCTCAAACATAGAACACGGGGCCTTGGCCCCAAAATCCAAATCAAGTGGGAACTCATCCCAAATAAAACACACGTGGGTCTCAGCCCAAAACCATCTCAGTGAAATCTCACATAAAAATACATATATACATATATACCCATCCTAGACATTCTATGATGTCTACTCAATAACCCGTCACGATATATCTATCAGTGTGCATACTACTCGGGGTCTTACTACGAGTCTACCCCCAGGATCTAAGACGTCTGGAAGGCGGTCTGCGGACCCAGTCTGAGACTACACCATATCTCTCACTCCTGGAATGTGCTCCCTCTTGGAGCCACTCATTCCAGGCAATAGATTGTGACTCTCCAGGATCAACGACGTCTAGAGTAGACCAATATTCTCATAAACGAGGGTACATATACATATAGCGTGAAAAACCACAATTAGGACTCACGCCCGACACCACAAGTCAACTGGGCCTCAAGGCCGAACTCATGACTCAACTGGGCCTCTAGCTCGATTTCACAATTTAACTGGGCCTCAAGCCCAAACTCGTAAATCAATGGGGCATCAAGCCCGACACCTCAAGGTGATAGGACCCACCCTAATTATCACCTCGATAACCGGGATGAACCCTGCTCCCGTCTGACAACTGAACTCAAAATGACCAGAATAACTGTAATAGCCGCAAAACATACATTGTCAGACCAGGGAGAAGTTACGATACAAAAAGTCAACAGTAGCATAGAGCATAGTTAACAGTACAAGATAAGAATAAAACCTTACTGTGAGCTAGCTACGCGCGCAACGGGAAAACTTTATGCCTCTGCCTCTACCTCGACGTTTGCCCCAAAACTTGCACCACGGCCTGGAGGGTGTTAAAAACATTAAAAGTGTGAGTGGACTAAAAATAATAGTTATGAAAAATAGTGTTTAAAGAAAAATAAGGTTCACCCTCCTTTTTCAAACATGCTTGCATAACTAAGTATTCGAAAACAACGATATGGAAATCAATCATGAAATCATGTAAATCACCGGAAATCAACATCAACGTTCAGGTACTCAGCCCAAAAGCCATCAAATCCAAATCAACCGGGCCACTGCCCAAAACATCTGAAACAGCAAGAAAATCAATAATAAAATCAAATCAATCAATCTGCTGGATCTCAAGCACCGAGTCTTTAAACTCAAAACACATGTGCATCAGGCCTGTCGGGGATATCAACGAGTCTTTAAACTCAAAACCACATATCGGGCCTTCCAACGAGTTTTTAAACTCAAAACAACATATCAGGCCATTCTAGGATATCAACGAGTCTTTAAACTCGAAACACAAGCAACACGCCTTGGGGGATATTATCAATCGAGGCCCCCACTCCCCCGTCCTCAATCAACCGGGTCTTTAAACCCAAAACCAGATCCAGTAATAACAACCGGGTCTTTAAACCCAAAACCAATGAAAAAATAATAGCAACGGGTCTTTAAACCCAAAACCAAGTGAAAATCAATAGCAACGGGTCTTTAAACCCAAATCTAAGATCAACGGGTCTTTAAACCCAAATCTAAGAACAACGGGTCTTTAAACCCAAAACCAATAGGAACTCGAGTCCAAAACAAAATACGAAATCATCATTGGAAATCTCGATTCAAATCCCAAAATCAAAGCATCGAAACCATTATCAAATCACAGGGTTCATCCATATCTTGTAAAACGTGCAATTACGTAAATATCTCAAAATCGAAAACCGAAATCATATGTAATCGAAATGGGACTCATGACTAAATTTCACTTTTAAATCCCAAATCGTGTCGTCAAATCAATATCAAAACAGAGTATGTATAAAAAGCATCAAATCATCCATCACATCATTATCAAAGGCATATCAGGAACCATAGTATCGAAATACGTACCAATACGATAAATCTCATCGGAAAGCGTGTAATCATATAAAGCAGGAATATCATAATCATAAGCATAAAATCATGTATTGAAACATGAAATGAGTAGATAAAAACATTTATGCATGCTCGGTTAGAAAACAAAAAGTCCACTCACTAAGTCCGAACGCGTCAATCGTGTCCTACACACTCCCCGGATGCCTCAGGAATGTTCTGGCCTATCAAGTATAATAATTTCGGGTCACAAACACATCAAGTAAGCTCACACTAATTTCCCTAATTTTTTTGAAATTTTTTAAACGTAATTAAATTAAACCCTAAACCTTCGGACACTCAAAACTACCCCAAAACGGTCTCTGATCGACTCGAAACTTGTCCCAACATGTTCGTTATATCGATTAGAGTGAAAATCATGTTGAAAACTTTCCCAAAAGAAGCTCCACGCCCCCACAAGCACCGCCCAAAGGGGCTGCGCGTGGGAGCAATGCGGTTACTGTTCATCATCGTCAACCTCCAGTCAGACCGGTCCAGACCGGCCCTGTCCGACTGAGCCGGCGAGGGCGATTTTCGTCCATTTTCGACCTATTTTCAATCCTTTTTCCCACCCTTAGGTTCGTTCTTGTGTTTAGGATCGTTTGGACTACCTAAAATACGAATTGAAGACGTGTTTCTTACCTCCCAAGTTCGAAGAAGAAACCCATAATTTCCACCTCTCTGTTCCCGGCCACCATAAGTTCCTCCGGTCACGGGTTTGAGTTTCTAAGTCCGGCAGTAACCTTCAACAACTTCAATGATCATCATAGTCACTCAACAACTCCCCAAAACATAAAATTTTCATTTTGAACAAAAGAGAGAAACAGGGCATTCGAGACGGCTTACTTTCCCTCTGTCCTCCGCTGTGGCCTCCACCGCGATCCTCTCAATGTCCTAGGTTCCTTTTTATGCTCACTGAGCACCACCACAGACAGAACTCACGATGGTTTGAACGTTTGAATCTCACGGTTGTTCACAGTGGCTTCACGGTTGTTCACGAATTTCCCCCTGTCTCTGTTTCCTCACTCTCACACTCACAGTTTCACTCAGGTTCTCACTCAAACACACACACAAGCACAAGCACTGATCACAAGTACAGACACAGAGCCTAGACACCAGATAGTCTCCCCTGTTTTATCGATCACGACCCTGTTTTTTAATCAATCAAACGTGTGAGAAATAGCTGGAACCAACCAGAAGCTAGACAAGTGTCCACATCAACCAGTGCCTGGTGAAAATATCCAATACATTAGGGACAGATGTCCTCATCCAATTACTCACACATTCAAAAGTAGCCAAAATACCATTTTGCCCTTAATGTCCAAATTATCATTTTGCCCCTCACGTAGTTAGACTCATAACTAAGTCGTCCGACGTCCGATGATAGTGTGCCGCCTATCGTTGTACTCAGGGGATCGAGGCCTACCTATCGGTCCTCGAGTTACGTGAAAAAGATATGTCAATTAAAAAGTCAACTTTGACCACACTATTCACAAGGGTAAAAACGTCATTTTTGCATCAAAGTTTCCCGAATTTACATTTTTTCCCTTTTTGATGTTCTGGGCCGTTACACAAGGTCAGTCACAATTCCGATCATAGTAATACGTGCAACCATTAGTCCAGGACAGCTCTAAATCCTGGTATGTCGTCGTGAACATATCAACCGCCGCGACCACCTCTAGATCATGGTGCACACATCACCGATCGATTTCCTTTACCGCCAACACTCCGAAGTCGAGCCTCCAGTTGGTGCTCGACAACGGGACATGCATCGTGACCTCTCCGGAAGGAACACATCCCCAGTCCGGAGGCGAGCGACGTATAGTCCGTCCCCGTGCACACATCACCCGTCCCGACCACGACTCAAACCCGTAGGTCATCAATAAGGCCATATGCCAGAGTCAAAACCAAAACTAAATGGGTCTCATGCCCAGTTTCACATTTCTAAATCCAAAACCTTTCCATCAAATGACCACAGAAAACCCGACACATATATGCACGACATAAAATCGTAAATCTCGAAATGCGTGCAAATACGTAAACACACACAAATACACTCATGGCATCACAAAACATGTATTAAAACACTTATAAAACATTTATGCATGCATCGATTCATAAAAGAAAGTCCACTCACATACCGTCTGAGCTGCCGCCTCGATATGCGCACCGTACGCCTTCCTGGGCTAATCACAGTCTTCAGGGTTGCCAAACCTGTCCAAATCACTGTAGAGGGTTACTAACTACTAAATTAGCCCCTCATAAAAGCCAACTAATTTTCTGGGATTTTTAACTATTTTAAAACTCGATCCTAAACCTTCGGACATCCCGAACTATATCGAGACGATGTCCGATCGACTCGAAACTAGTCCCAAAATGTTCGTTACATCGAAAGGATGATTTCGTATGTTGAACACTTCCCCAAGCGATGGACCACGCAACCACACGCCACCTGAAGGGGGTCCGTGTGTGGCTCACGCTCACTGCACAGTGCATCGTCTTCAACCTCCATCGACCGGTCCAAACTGGGTCCTCTGCAACACCGGTCCGATCGAATCAGTGGAGCCGGTTCAGGTCCCTAACTCGTCCGTTTTTCGTCCGTTTCCTCCCATTTTAATTCCAATCTTCTTATCGCATCCCTAGAAACCTATTGGTGTGATTAGAACCATGAAAAACCCCTTGGAACCTCCCCGTTCAAATCCTCCCCTCACGGTCCAATTTTCCAACTTCCCCACTGGGCTCCTCAACCACCATCCACCACCCAAAACCATCCCTAAACCTTCCTACAAACTCAATAAACATTATCCAATCGACCAATACAGCCCCTAACGTCCAAATCATAATATATGAAAAATTGAGCATAATTGGGTTCGGGTTTTACCTCTTCACGAGGTTCCTCCGCCGTCCATAGTGGCTTTATCCTCAACCAGCCATCACCAACACACCCTCACCTCACTCTCTTGGCTTCACACATGATTAGATAGGTAAGGGATTGGATTGTGTTCGAAGGGGTTGTTCGGGTTGGTGGAAATGGAAGATGATCGAACAAAATGAGGAGGGATGGATATGCATGTGTCTGTTTTAGATGGGCAATGGATGTGTGTCACTTTTCACTCATCCATTGGGCCTGTCTAAAATATCTGGGCCCCACTGAATGACAAAAGTCCCCTATCTCGTAAAACGTGAAATAGTTCCCTCGACCTTCCGTGAACTTTAACTTTTTCGTCGAACGTCCGATTTCGACATGCTACCTGTATATGGACTCGTTTCAACTCAATCTACGTAACGGTCCTCAGCCCTCGGTCATCAGACCTACCGGGTCAAAAGTTAACTTTTCACCCTCGTTTAGGGGCAAAATCGTAATTTCACCCTGAACGTTCGTTAATCCTCGACTAATCCCCGATTAGCCTCACTAATCTGTTATTAATTCTTAATTAATCCCGATAATTCGAGACAGGTCGTTACGCTTTGTGTTTAAGTTGCCTAAGACATGGAGCAGTTTTGATGGGGTCTAGCTGATTATGGACAGACTTATGAAGTCGGCTCATTTCTTGCCAGTGCATGAAACCTTCAAACCGGATCAGTTAGCTCAGTTGTTTATTGATGAGATCAACTGGTTACATGGGACACCAAAATTGATAGTGTCAGATCGAGATCCGCGGTTTACATCAAGATTTTGGCGAAGTTTGCAAGAAACCCTTGGTACGAGGCTACACTTCAGCACTGCCTTTCACCCTCAGATAGATGTACAGTCTGAGAGGACTATTCAGACTCTTGAGGATATGATGTGAGCCTGTGTACTGCAGTTTCAGGATTCTTGGGATAGCTCCTGCCATCGATGGAATTTGCCTACAACAACAGCTATTAGTCGAGTATTGGGATGGCACCGTTTGAGGCACTGTACTGGCGATAATGCAGGACGCCGATATGTTGGACTGAGGTAGGCGAGAGGGTGGTATTGACACCTGATCTCATGGATATGACCCAGGAGAAAGTCTGAATTATTAAGGAACGGCTAAAGACGGTACAGGATAGTCAAAAGAGCTATGCTGATTTTCGAATTAGAGCCCTAAAGTTTGCAGTGGGAGACTAAGTTTTCCTGAAGTTATCACCGTGGAAAGGAATTATACGATTTGGAAAACGTGGGAAGTTGAGTCCCTGTTACATTGGGCTGTACGAGATTATGGAGAGAGTTGGTGTTGTTGCATATAAATTAGCCTTATCCCCAGAGCTTTCGAGACTACACTACATGTTTCATGTTTCGATGCTACGTAAGTATGTGCGTGTGGAGTCACATGTTCTAGAATAACAGCCTTACCTCTAGAGACATCACGAGTCCGTACACAGGTGGAAAATCGGACGTCCGACAGGAATGTTACGGGTCACGGAAGAAATCGGGTACAATTCATGTTTTATAAGACGTGTACAGTGGCAAATATTTATTGGTCCAAAATATATGAGGTGGACCAATGGATGAGTGACAAGGGCCACTCATCCCATTGGCCCATTAACCCAAGTTCATGCACTTCATCTTCATTCATCTTCACCTCATTTCTTCTTTGTTACCCGAAACCTACACAAACAACCCATACACCACCATATGTCATCCTTATGCTTGAGAGAGATTGTGAGAGTGAATGAGAGGCTAAGACGGTGACGGTGAGGACGCTTGAGCATGGCGTAGAGGCTGAGGAACGCACGAACCAGGTAAAACTTGAACCCGATTTGGGTTCAAATTTAGAAATTAGTTTAGAGGGATTGTTGGACTGTTTTGATTATTAGATGTTGTTCTTTGGGTATGTACGAGTCCACATGGACCAAAATTGTGAAGGGAGGTTCCTGGAATCGCTTGGAAATCAAGTTGGAAAAAATCCAAAAATCATCAAGATCAAAGAGGTAATTTCAGGCCTTTTTTTTATGTTTTTGAGGTTATATATCCCTTCCTAGGTTCATTAAGAGCATGTAGGAAGAAAATTGGGGGAAAATGGTGGCTGGATGACTAAAAAATGGCCGTATTAATTTCACGGGTCGGTTGACCCGTTACAGAGAAACGGATCGACCTAGCTAGAGGTTGATGATGATGACGTGGCCGTTGAAGTCATCACCTTATCAGACTTGTCAATCCCCATGGTAAATCAAGTGATGCCATGTGGCAAGCTGTTAGGCCCAATTAGTAGCTGACGTGTCAGGTGCACGTTAGCATTTTCAGACCACGTGGACCAATAGGGTGGTGCCACGTGGCAACCTGTTAGGAAGTGTCAGAATGACGTGGCAGGTGATGTGGCAGTCCACGTCAGCCACTATCAGACCACGTGGACTGGTGAGAGGATGCCACGTGGTAGTGTGTTAGAGAACTATCAGATGTGTTAGGGAGACGTGGCACCAATCAGGGAGTGCCACATGTCAGGCTGTCAAACCTGATAGGTGTCAGACCAATCAGGCTGACGTCAGTCGTTAACTAGTGTTGACCGCCGTTGATCGGCGACGACCAGCGTACATTGGACTTTGATCGGTTAAGTAATTATTTGACTTATAGAGTTAAACGGGAATTTGAAAGAAAGGTTGCATTTTAACTGAATTTGAATGGTGATCTAGCATGATTGGTTTGGATAAATTGAGATTCATAAATGAGTTATAGACATGTGAGAGTTATGACTCGGGTATAGGCCCAATTGAATAGTATTTTGACTGGATTTGAGACATAAACAGTTTTAAAATGATTTTAAATGTATTTGGTTACTATTCCACATATATCGTCCTGGTGAGTTGGATTGTCTCCTCCAGAAGTCGAGGATCTTGAAGTAGTCACGGTGCACTACTTGAAATGAGTAGCTCCAAGGAAAGGCTCAGGTTCAAGAGTGCGAGATTATGATATCACCCCATACGTGGTAGATCCGGGGAAGCACCCCATTATGATATCACCCCGGACGTCGTTGAGTTAGATCTTGGGGAGGTACTCGGAGATGAGAACCTGAGTTGCACGCGCTACATTGGAAATCGTGTGGTAATAGTTATAGACATCACGAATGTTGAGGATTGGTTATATTGTGTTTTACTAATATGTGTGTCCAGATGTAGATATATATGTATGATTGAACTGTTTTCATACGTTTTGACTTAAATGCATGCATGTTTATAAAACAGAGAGGAAAATGTTATTGTTCTTAAATTGTATTTCGAAAATACTTATTTTTGGTCCACTCACACTTTGACTGTTTTATTAATCCTCGAGGCCATGACACAGAGGCAGGGGTTGATCCCGGGGCAGAGACATAGATAGTACCATTGTGCACGTGGATACACTTCGAGGTAGGTTTTGGTTGTAACGACCCGTCCCAAATTCCATGATTATATTAGTGACTAATCATGATTAGTGAGGCTAATCCGTGATTAGTAGAGCGAAATCGGACGAACGATGCAAAATGACTGTTTTGCCCCTAGTCGTGGCAAAATGTTGACTTTTCATTCGGGCGGTCAAATGGACTTTGACCGATGACCGTGACGTAGTTCGTGACGTCACGAGTTCATAAGCAGGTGGCACGTTCAATTCCGACGTTCGAGGAGGAAGTTATGACGTTCGGAAGTTTAGGGGCATTTTGGTAATTTTGGTTAAAAGGGCAAAATAGTTGACATTTTGACCAGGATGTCCGATGGCCGAGGACTGAGGACCATTACGTAGATAAGGACGATACGAATCCATAGACAGGCGGCACGTCGAATTCGGACGTTCGACGGCGAAGTTACGGTTCACGGAAGTTCCAAGATACTATTCACGATGACGCATTTTACGAGGCACTTTTGGACTTTAGTGGGCCCAGTTGCTTTTCAGCAACCAATGGATGAGTGACAAGTGTCACCCATCCACTGGCTATCATTCCACATACATGGATCTCCCATTCCTTCATCATCGATCATTTCCCATTTTTCCCAAAACCATTACCCGATCCCATTTTCAAATCCAATCCAAACCCTTGACCCTGTAAACCATTGGTGAGAGACCAGGGAGTGAAAGGAGGACCTGCGGAGCTTGGTGGCTGGCCAGGAACGGCGCCGCCGTGGACGGCGGTGGGGCAGTGCGCGGTAAGCCCGATAAACCCATTTTTCTTCTATTTTTTGATTTGGACATATGGTCGATTTTGGTTGATTAGGTTAGGCTTATTTGATGATTATGAGGGTTTTAGGATGATTTTGGACGGCTGTGGACGGCCACGAAGCTCAGGGGACGATCGGGAAAATTGAACCGTGGGATTCAATTTGAACGGATCAGATTTTGAAGGTTTTAGGAGTTTTGGTTGATTGGTTTAGCTTCCTAGGATTAAAATAGGATTTATAGGATTGAAATGGAGGAAATCGAACTAGAAAATAGGGAGAAAATGGCCTGGACCGGTCACGCCGGTCCAGTTGCAGGGGTTGGACCGGACCGGCCGGCCCGGACCAATGTCGCGAGGTTGATGGTGATGCTACAGTGCCGGCGCGTGGGCTCACGCGCAGGCAAATTCCAGGGGCGCGTGTGGGCGCGTGTTAGGGTTTTTGGGGAAGGTTCCAACATACGAAATCTTCTATTCAATGTAGCGAACATTTTGGGACTGGTTTCGAGTCAATCAGACATCGTTTCAATAGTTTTCGGGGTGTCGGAAGGTTTTGGATCGGTTTAAAAATAGTTAAAAGTTCGGGAAAATTATGGGGCTTTGGTAGGAGGTTAATTAAGTAGTTAGTAACCTTCTATTAAAATTTGGACAGGTTTGGGAGTCCCGGTGATGGTGATCGGCTCGGGGAGCCGAATGGCACGCAAATCGAGGCGGCAGCTCGGACGTCTGTGAGTGGACCTTGTTTTCTAAATTGGTGCATGCATAAATGTTTATTATATGTTTTATTACATGTTTAATGATGTCATGGGTGCATTTGTATGTGGTTACGTATAAGCACGTATTTTTAGGTTTCGGTCTTACACGGTGCTTATACGGGTCTGTATTCCTTTATTGATTTAAATGAAATGGTTTTGGATTTCTAAATGGATAAACTCGGGTATGAGACCCATTTGGTTTTGTCTCGGGCATATGACACTATTTACCACCTTCGGGTCTAAATCGTGGTCGCGACGTGTGCTATGTGCACGACGATCAACGATACGACGCTCGCCTCCGAATTGGGATGTGTTCCTTCTGGAGAGGTCACGATGCACGATTCGTGGTCGGGCAACCTGGGGAGGCTCGACTTCGGAGTGCTGACGGTTGAGGATAGCGATCGGTGATGAGTGCACCATGATCTTGTGGTGGTCGCGTCGGTTGATACGTTCACGGTGACATACCAGGATTGAGGGCGGTCCTGGATGGATGGTTGCACGCATCACTATGATCGGAGTCGTGACTGGCCCTTAGATATCGGGCACGGTGCCCAGTTGAGTCATATGTTCGGGCACGAGACCCAGTTACTTTACGGTTTATGATTTCGGGTCAGGGACCCTAGATGGATTTCCAAGTTCATGACGGTGTATGGTAACCGGCACGAACTCTGGAAAGGTGATTGTGGTTCATGACGGTTTATGGGAACCGGCATGAACCTTTGTCAGGTCATTCTGGTTCATGATGGTTTATGGGAACCGGCATGAACCCTTGTTATGGATGTTATGGATCATGACGGTTCAAGGGAACCGGGCATGAACGTTTATGTTATGTATATATATGTATTCATATACCTTCCGCAACTTCTATCATCTCCTCCTGGGAGGGTCGTTGGCCTGGGTGGACCCCGGAGTAGTCACGGAGCACCGACTGAGTGGAGTCACCCCCCAGTTGGGTTCCTTACTCTCAGGAAGGCTATGATTACTATTACCTCGGGTAGGGTCAGTGGTCTACGGACATTGATCTTGACTTTGAGAAGACTTGGATTGAGACCTGGGTAGCACGCGCGTAGCTTTGGAAACCGTGAGAGGATTGGTTGTGTGAATAATATGTATATATGATGTATGCTATATGATATGATATATGATGTGTGCTTACATAGGTTTTGGGCAGTGGCCCGTATGGTCATTTTCAATACGGTTCTTTCGGTTAAATGGTTTTCGAATGCATGCATGCTTTTTAGTGAAGGGTACAAATGTCTTCTTATGAAATGTTTTTATAAACTTTTGTTTTGTCCACTCACAGCTTTTAATGTTTTAACTGCCCTTCAGGTTGACATCGGATGTGGACTGTAGCAGAGACCGAGATATCACATGCCTCCTCCGGATCTTGGCGTACTCTGATAGCCCGGGAGGGCAAAGGTCGGAAATATCCCTTGTCTGACACTTCGTGTCAGACGGGAGCAGGGTCATCCCGCACTAATCCCGGTGGGATTGGAATGGGTCCTGTCATTGGTACTTTTGTTGTACTGACATGTATGTTTGATTATGTAGAGATGCTTATCCCTTGTTTGTCAATGTTTTAATTGAACTATATTTACTTTTAAACCCATAAAGGGTCTTTTCGGTATTTTGAGTATGATTGTCAGACGGAAGCAGGGCACTTCCCACGATAATCTCAGGGGGATCAGGGATGGGTCCTTTCATTTTAGCTAATTAATAAGAACCAATATAAGTCTATCATGCTTTGCTAAACTAAAGAGATGCCATAAACAAAAATATGTATCGTGTGTAAACGTGAATGCCAAAACTTCAAGTAAACAAGTTTAAAGATATTACATTCAAATGTTTTAGAAAGATTTCGCCTCGACACTAATCCTCACTAAGCAACTCTCAATTTTCACACAAGAATCCTAGGCTTACACTCAATCATGCATATGTCTTGAATTTATGTAAGGAAATCAAATATATTCACATATGAATATGCAATGAAAGAAAATTTAATTTCTGAAAATAAATCACATGAAAGGAATTGAAAATTAAGAACGTAGATACATACCTCACCTCCAACCATAATTTCCCATAAGATATGTTAGGTCTTCAATTAAGGTTGTAATGGGGCTAGACTTATGGTTAAAGAACAAAGGATATGAATTTCAGAGAACTTAGGTTGTACCAAGGCATGAAGTACCATGACTTGAACTTTTCTTGGACTTTAAACACTTCCAAGCACCTTCACATAGTTTTAACATTCGTGCTTACACTTACAATTTTGCATTTGAATCAATCACACGTTTTTAGCTCAATTCCAACATTTTTCTCTTTTTTTTCCTTTGAACGTAAAAATTATATTCCCAACAACATTCAAACCCTTTTGTTTTTCTTTTTTTCTTTCTTGAATGCAAAAATATTTTCCTTTAATGTTCAAAACTCTTTTTTTCCCTTTTTTTTTAAGTTGGAATTGAACTAAATTGTCTTTTAAAGATGTCACCATTATCTAACTTGGATAAAATTATTTCTTTCAGGATCTTCAATTTTGAGCAACCTTAACACAAACCTAAGTTATAGGTCATGGACAAAACATAGGGCAAATGTTTAGGGTGGATTATGATTTAGGTGATGAAAGAAAAAGTTTAAGTTTTTGGCTTCAAAGTTGGTTAATGGAGCACACACAAGGGTAGGATAAAAGCTTAGTTAGGGTTAAAACATGAATAGCCTACATCATCACTTATGGTAAATTAAACATAGAATTAAGAGCACAAACACAAAAGACTAGTTCTTTAATAAGCAATGCAAATAATGATAATGAGATCAACAATTATGAACAAAAATAGAAGAGTAGGAAGAAGTGTTCGTGCCATTTCTCTCACGCCCCATCTCTCTTAGTATTTGTGTTTCTTAATCCTTAATTTCTTTACGTCTATATAAATTCAATTATGATGTTTGTTAGTGCATAAAAAGAGTGGGATTACCAATGGTTAAGAATGAGAAGGATGAGCTTGTGCCTCAAAGGATACAAACTCGTTGGAGAGTATGCATTGATTACCGACGACTCAATACTACCACTCGTAAGGATCACTTTCCCTTGCCTTTTATTGATCAAATGTTGGAGTGATTGGCAGGTCATTCTCATTATTGTTCCGTAGATCAATATCCTGAGTATAATCAGATTCCAATTGACCTGGAAGATCAAGAGAAGACGACCTTCACTTGCCCCTATGGAACATTCGCTTACCGGAGGATGCCCTTTAGTCTATGCAACGCACTAGCCACTTTTGAACGATGTATGATGAGTACCTTCTAGGATATGGTTGAGGAAATCATTGAGGTATTTATGGATGATTTCTCTATGTTTGGACATTCATTTGAGTTGTGTTTAGTTAACCTTTCATGGGTACTTGCACACTGTGAAGAAAGCCACCTAGTGTTGAATTGGGAAAAGTGTCACTCCATGGTTCAACAAGGTATTGTCTTGAGCCACGTGATTTTTAGCAAGGGTATTGAAGTGGACAAAGCTAAGTTGGATGTTGTTGAGAGAATTCCCTACCTAACCACGGTTAAAGAGGTTAGATCATTCCTAGGACACGCTGGATTTTACAGGAGGTTCATCAAGGATTTCTCTAAGGTATCTCGACTTATGTGTGCTTTGCTTACAAAGGATGCTGTGTTTAACTTTGATAAAAAAATGTAGAGAGGCTTTTGACACTTTGAAGGACAAGCTCACGAGCTCCCCTATCATTACGCCCCCGAATTGGGACCTCCCATTCGAACTTATGTGCAATGCTTCAGATTTTGCGGTTTGTGCTGTTTTAGGACAACGACGCGACAAACTTCCTCATGTCATCTACTATGCAAGCCACACCCTTAGTGATGCCCAATTGAATTATTAAACTAATGAAAATGAGCTTCTTTCTTTCATATTTGCACTGGAAAATTTTCGAAGTTACTTGATTCAAGCAAAGGTAGTCTACACGGATCACGCAACGTTGAAGTACTTGTTGAGCAAGAAGGATGCCAAACCTAGATTTTTTGGGATGGATGCTCCTCCTCTAAGAGTTTGACTCGGAAATTTGGGACAAGAAGGGAAGTGAGAATGTAGTTGTTGATCATATGAGTCGTCTCATCCATGGCTCGAATGAAGTAGAGGATCACCTGCCCTTGCAAGAGACATTTCCCAATGAACAACCTTTCAGCATTCACGCAATCGATCCATGGTACACTCATTTGATTAACTTTATTGTCACTAAGAAAATCTTTATGTCATTGAGCATGTATCAAAAGAATAAGCTTGTAAAGCAAACCAAGTATTAAATTTGGGATGAGCCATACTTATGGAAACATTGCCGGAATCAAATCATTCGTCGATGCATTCCCAATTGCTACCTACATTCTGTTCTTGAATTTTGTGATTTTTTTTGTGTGTGGAGGTCATTTTTGGGCCAAGAAAACAGCGTTTAAAGTCCGTCAAAGTGGATTCTTTTGGCCTACACTCTTCAAGGATGCCTATGAATTCGTGCTCACATGTGATAGATGCCAAATACAAGGTAACATAGGTCCTAGGAATCAAATGCCTTTAAACCTGATTTTAGTAGTTGAGATCTTTGACATTTGGGGCATTGATTTCATGGGACCTTTCCCTAATTCTTTTGGTAATGTTTACATATTGCTTACTGTTGATTATGTATCTAATGGGTTGAGGCACTTGCCACTAAAACTAATGATGCTAAGGTTGTTGTGAGTTTCATTCAAAATCATATTCTAGCTAGGTTTAGTGAACCAAGGGCTATCATAAGCGATGGAGGCTCCCACTTTTCCAATCTTTCGTTTGAGGCTTTGATGAAGAGGTATGGTGTTAATCACAGAGTATCCACTCCCTACCATCCTCAAACAAGTGGGCAAGCCAGAGTATCAAATAGAGAGATCAAAGCTATACTTGAGAAGACTGTTCACCTAACAGCAAAGATTGGTCTATAAGGTTGAATGATGCACTTTGGGCTTATAGGACGGCTTACAAGACACTTCTAGGTATGTCCCCTTTTTGTTTAGTCTTTGGTAAGGGATGTCACCTGCCCGTAGAGCTTGGGCACAAGGAATTTTGGGCGGTTAAGCGCATGAACATGAACTTAGATGCTGCTGGAATTCACCGGAAGTTGCAACTGAATGAGCTTGATGAACTCCGCAATGAGGCTTATGAGAGTCCTCGAATTTACAAGGAGAAAACCAAGGCTTTTCACGACAAGGGCATTCAAAGAAAGGTCCTTCAAGTTGGCCAACAAATTCTGCTTTTCAACTCACAACTCAAGTTATTTCCAAGTAAGTTACCCTCTCGTTGGTCTGGTCCATTCATTATCACTAACATTTTCCCTCATGTTGGAATTGAGATTCAATATCCGATTAAGAAAGAACCATTCAAGGTGAATGGCCACCGACTCAAGCCTTACTATGGGACACCTCCCATCCCCCTTGAGGCATCCATGGCCCACTTGCACGCCTCTACATAAGCTGCTGTATTCGTCTCACATAGACGTTAAATCAAACGCTCCTAGAAGGCAACCTACCTCTGATTTGTTCCCTTTTCTTTGTGGAAATTTAAGTCCTTTCAAGTGAACAGATACTACAAAATCTGAAGGTCGGTCAAAATCTTGCAGATTTCTCTATAAAGATATTGCCTCCATATTCTCAACACATGGACCGCTACAGTCAATCCCAAATCATGTGTGGGATAATTGAACTCATGAGGTTTCAGCTGGCATAGGCAATCACCTTCCTATGTTGCATGAGAACACCTCTCCAAACCTTGTAAGGACACATCACCGTACATCTCAAATTCCCCACTGTCGTTAGGAAGGGTCAACATCGAGCAGAAGTCACTGTCCTTTTAGTTTGTAAAAACTCTTCTCACAGTTCTCATCCCATACAAACTTCACTCCCTTCCTGGTCAATCAAGTCAATGAGGCAAATATTGTAGAAAATCCATCTACAGCCAGTTTGTGGTATCCAGCTAATTCCAAGAAAAACTCATGATCACATATATAGTCCTTGGTTGTTCCTAGTCGATCACTACTTCTGTTTTCCAGGGGTCTGCACTAATCCCCTCAACTGATATCACATGTCCCAAAAGCCTACATTGGTCGACCATACCTGACACCTATTCAACTTCGCATACAACTGGTTCACCCTTAGTGTATTTAGCACATCCCTCAAGTGCTCCTCATGCACCTTCTCACTCTTTGAATACACTAGAATGTCATCAATAAACATGATCACAAAACTATCCCAATATGGCCGGAACACTCGGTTCATTAAATCCATAAATGCAGCTGGTGTGTTTGTCAATCCAAATGGCATCGAGAGAAACTCTTAATGGCCATACCGAGTCTGAAATGCTGTCTTCAGAACATCTTCCTCTTTTACCCGCAACTGATGGTAACTAGACCGAAGATCAATCTTTGAAAAGTGCTTGGCTCCTCTCAATTGGTCAAACAGATTATCAATCTGTGGTAGGGGATATTTATTCCGCACTGTCACCTTATTAATTTGTCTGTAGTTTATACACAATCTCAATCTACCATCATTTTTTCTCACAAATAATACTGGGGCTCCCCAGGGTGATACGCTCGATCGGATAAATCCCATATCCACCAAGTCCTGTAACTACACCTTCAGTTCCTGTAACTCTACAGGTGCCATACGATATGGTGTCTAAGAGATAATTCGCGTACCTAGAATAAGCTCGAAGGTAAACTCAACCTCTCCGTGAGGTGATAATCCTGGTAGATCCTTAAGAAATACATATGGGAACTCTCGTACCACTGATATGTCCTCAACTCTCACTGGGGGTATCTCGTACATCAATCACATGAGCCAAGTAACCCTTGCAACCTCTCCTCAACAATCTATTTGCTGTGAGGGCCGATATAACTCCTGAGGGTAGCACCCTCTGATCTCCCTGAAATATAACCTTTGGAAATTCTGGGTTCTGAAATATCATCCTCTTATTAAAACACTAGATAGAGGCATGATGGGTCGTCAACCAATCCATCCCAAGGATAACATCAAAATCATACAAATCCAAGAGTATCAAATCAACCAAGTTAATACCCCCTATCATCACTAGGTAACCTCGTATCACCTGGTTTACCACATACATATCTATAGTCGGTGTACCAACTCCCATATCACAACCAATTGTGGACACTTCTCTATCTGCTAATAGAGCATAACCCAAAGAAATAAAAGAGTGGGTAGCTTTGGGGTCTGTCAAAATACGTGCATCATGACCAAAAATAGTAAGGATGCATGTTACCACTCCAGGCCCTGCTCGGGCCTCCTACTAAGTAACTGCAAATACTCGGGTGTGTGGTCTCGATGTCTGGCCATGCCCTCGAAATCCACCATAAACCCTACCAACTCATCTCTCACCTGTCACATCAGACGTCCAGGTCGTACTCGGACCCTACTCGGCTACACCCCGACCTGTACCACTACCACCAGGTCGGTGTGGATACTCTCTCATGATGTGACCAGGCTGTCCATAGTAATAACAAATCACTGTACGACCAGGTCTGCCACTCTATCTCCTAGTGGACCAAACTGACGTCCCACTGGACTAAGTTATCTTCTGGGGTCTAAACCCAAACCTCTATGTACCTTGGGTTTCCACCTAAACCGTCGTTCGCTATGTGAAACGGTAATCATATTTCAACCCTCCTAGCTCTTCTCGATCCCTAATACATTACAATGACTTGTCTTGAGTCCTAACCAATATCCTGACTCTTCTCAAGTCCAAATTTGATATTCATAATTCATGCCACCATCGGCATGCCTGGTGTAACGGCTCGGAATGTAAAAAAGGGAAAAAATATAAATTCGAGAACTTTTGGTGTAAAAATGACGTTTTTACTCTTGTATATAGTGTGGTCAAAGTTGACTTTTTGTATAACATGTATTTTTCAAGTATTTTGAGGACCGTTAGGTAGGTCTCGATCCTTTGAGTACAACGACAGGTGGCACGCCGTTGACGGACTTCGGATGGCTCGGGTTTTGGTCTAAATACTCTAGGGGCAAAATGGTAATTTTTTGAGGCAAGGGCATGTTAGTCTTTTGTCTGATATTTAAATTGTGGACAATGAGATGGGGACATCTGTCCCTTATAATCAGATATTTCACCTGGTGGACTATGAGATGGGGACATCTGTCCCTCTTCTTATTGGTTTCAGCCCCGTCCCTCTTAATTGAGACGATCAATTAAACATGGGAGGTGTTAGTCATGTAGGATGTATGGTTTTAGTCGATAGAGAAATGCGAGTGATTGTGTGTGTCTGAGTGTAAACCAGAGGAGAATGGTGGTGTGAGAGTGAAGAAAACAGAGAGAAGATAGAGAGGAGGAAGGGAGAAGTAGATCGAAAGGGAAGATAGCTCGAAACCGTGACAACCCTTAATCGAGAAGCTCAATACGTACAAACCCCTGTGAACTTCATCTAGTGTTTTTTATTAGTGAAAAAAAAGGAACCTTGGAGACGTGATGATCGTGGTGGTGGCCAAGGCGGTGTAACGGTGTGAAGGTAAGACGATTTCCGTCAAACTGTGTTTCTGTTCAAACATGGTAACTTGAGATTTGTGGGTTAATGAACGATCTGGTTGACCAATTGAGCTTATGGGGACTGAGACAAGTTTAGAGGACTTGGAGTCATGGCCAGAGGTAGTTTGTGGTGGCCGGGAACAAAGGAGGAAGATTGCTCGTCTGTTCTTCGATTTGGAAGGTGAGATCCCGTGTCTTTCTTCGATTTTTGATTAGAGAAGCCGATAGAGCATGATGAGACGAAGACTTAGGTAGAAACCCCGTTGATTTTGGTCGAGGAATCGCAGAGAACCGGTCTCACCGGTTAGGGTCGATCGGGTTGTAGAGAACCGGTCTGAACCGGTTTGATCGCAGGGCAGGGACGACACTATAGCCAGCGCGTGGCTTTCACGTGCAAGCCATTTGGGCAGTGCGTGAGGGCGCATGGGGCCTTGTCTCCGGTTAAGGTCAACACATGATTTCATATTTTCGATGTAACGAATATTTTGGGACAAATTTCGAGTCAATTGGACACCATTTCGGGGTAGTTTTGGGTGTCCGAAGGTTTAGGGTTTAGTTTAATTACGTTTAAAAATATCAAAAAAATTAGGGGAGTTAACGTGAGACTAATTGAAGTAATTGTGACCCAAAATTGTGATGTTTGACAAGCCAGGACATTCCTGAGGTGTCCAGAGACTGGACATAATTGAAGCGTTAGAAACAGTGAGTGGACTTTTGTTTTCTAATCGTGCATGCATAACTATTTTTACATACTTATTTATATGTTTTGCTTTAAAATGCTTTACTCGATGATGTTTATTTTCATGATTTCACATGTTTACGAATTTCGATTACTATTTTATGGACTTACGTGGAATTGATGTCTGAAACCCCTTTTTGGATTTGATGTTGACTCAGTTTATAAATTCTGTAGACTTTTAATGTTAGACCTTGCTTGAAATGATTTTAAATCTTGGATTTCGTTTTTACACTGAGTTCTGGCTATGCTAATGGTTTTAATGAAACTATGATTGAACTATACTACTTGATTTGGATTTGAAATACGAAATGGTTTTAAATTGGATTTGCTGGATCTGGTTTTGGGTTTAAAGACCCGGTGATTGATATGATGAGGGAGGGCGCAGATATGTGATTTGGGTTTAAAGACTCGTGAGTTTAAAGACCCAGTTATTGTCATATCCCCCGAGGCATGTTATTGAGTTTAAAGACTCGTTGAATACCCGGGAAGGCCTGAGATGTGATTTGAGTTTAAAGACTCAGTGATATGAGATCCAGCAAGTTCGATTTATTGATGTTATGTTCGGATTTAGATGATTTCATAATTGTTTCCATACTGTTTCCACATTGTTCATATCGTTGTTTTCAAATATTAGGATAAGCATGCGTGTTTTGAAAAGGAGGGTGAGGTAGAGGCATAAAGTTTTCCATTGCACGTGTAGTTAGCTCACAAAGTAGGCTTCTGTTCTTATCTTGTACTGTTATCTTTGCTCTTTGATACTGTTGACTTATTGTACAGTGAAATGTATCATAAGTTCTCCTTGGTCTGGCAATGTGTGTGTGTGTGTGTGTGTGTGTTGTTTTACGGTTATTTTGGTACTTCGTGTTGGTTTGTCAGACGGAAGCAGGATTCTTCCCGATTATCGAGGTGTTAATCGGGATGGGTCCTGTCAATTAGTATCAGAGCATAGTGCCCATCGAGTGAGCCCAGCGCCTTGGGGCTACTGTGTTTAGTGGTGGGGCAGATCTTGAGGAAGCCCATCGGTGGATTACTCGTCTTAAGTGGATTTTTGCTGTTATGCGATGTCCCCCTGGAGATAGAGTCTTATTGGTTACCTTTTTACAAGATGGTGGTGCATATCAGTGGTGGTATAACTTAGAGATGTCAGGATGGGATGCTCATACTGTGACTTGGGAGACTTTTCACGAACGTTTCCTTGATCAGTATTATCCTCGTTTGTTCCGCGATGCTAAGGAGGTGGAGTTTTTACAGCTCCAGCAGGGGGACATGTCTGTAGCAGAGTATGGGCAGAAGTTTCAGATGCTATCACGTTTTGCTCCTGCGTTCGTAGCTGCTGAGGCCGATAAATACCGCAGGTGTGAGCTTGGTCTGCGAGGTGAAATACGTGCTATTGTGATGGCTGGATCTTTTGCTATCCTCATAGAGTTATCTGATGCTGCAGTATGGGTAGAGGCTAGTTTTCCTGAACGCCCACAGTTCTTAGGTGGTGGACGACGCCGAGATTGTCCGTATCTTGGATCGTCGAGCTAGAGGGCCCCAAAGAGAGGCAGTTTTAGTGGAGCTTCATCCGCTGGTGGTGATCGATTTGGCAAACCAGGTAGTTTCCAGAGTTCCAGGTTCAAAGGATATAGATTACAGCCGACCCCGCAAGCGAGTGCGATGTCAGTTGCGTCCACAAGGAGATAGAGTGGCGAATTCAGCCGAGGTGCTCCTAGTGTTGTTTGTTGTTTCTGTGGAGAGCGGGGCCACTACCGGAGTGTCCGTCTTTACCGATGGGTGGTGG
Source organism: Prinsepia uniflora (assembly GCA_032719365.1). Taxonomy (NCBI): domain Eukaryota; kingdom Viridiplantae; phylum Streptophyta; class Magnoliopsida; order Rosales; family Rosaceae; genus Prinsepia; species Prinsepia uniflora. The sequence continues at coordinate 30,060,470 of CM064874.1, forward strand.
CACAAGTCGGGCCAAACCGAAGCAGGGATAGAGTACAGCCTCAGTTTCTGGGACAACAGGCGATAAAGGAGTTGGAGGAGCTCGCGGTGGCTCGAGGGGCCGTAGTCGATCTTCTGGACCACAGGCTCAAGTATTTTCAGTTATACAGCAGGAGGCCCGGGCAGCACTTGGCGTGGTGAAAGGTACGCTTATGATTTTTAGTCATGATGTACGTGCTTTGATAGATCTGGGGGCTACTCATTCTTTTGTCTCACGGAGTTGTGTACTAGCAGCGAATAGGGAGGTGTCCGCACTAGGTGGTAATATGGGTGTGACCTGTCCTGGAGGGACTTTGTGACACGACCCACCCCCAATCCCTTGGGATTAAGGGATAAGCCATCCTCCCGTCTAACCCACGTGTGACACGAAGGCTAAACACCTGTCCAAAATGCCCCTAATAGTTCTGGACTCGTAACTTCCACGTCCGAACTTCGATTGACGCATGCCGCCTGTCTACGGACTCAGTGTCTCAATACCTACACAACGATCCTTTCGAAAAGTCTAAAAAGTGTCCCGAATGAAAAGTCAACTTTTGCCCCCTCCTCCAAGGGCAAAATAATCATTTTGCATTGTCCATCCGAAATTACTTGACTAATCACCGATTCATCTCACTAATTCGTCATTAATTACTAATCTAATCCCGAAATTCAGGACGGGTCATTACACTTTGATAACCGTGTCTGATACTGCTCCCGTCTGACAAGTCAACTATAGTTCCAAAAAATACCCTCAGCACTTGCCAGATAAGGGATACCCACACTAATTCCAACTCATGCCTCCGCCTCTAGATCGGCCCCGATCTTCGTGCCCGGCCTGGAGGGTCAATAAAAACACCAATGGTGTGGGTGGACAAAAATAATATCGTTTGAAAACACATTTGAGGAAATCAATCTTACCTTCCAGTTTCGCAAACATGCATGCATAACATAACATATGAGAATAGGTGAAATCAAATGAAGTATAAACTAGGTTTCTGTTTTGTTTTTGCTTGCTATTTTTCAGTTTCAGTTTTGATTCTTTGTTGTTTTTTTTTTTGTGTGATGCTAGTTTTTATGCTTAAACAAGTTAATATGAATGTATAGAACGTGCGAATTTCTTGTACTAACTAAGAATCATTGCCATTGCCATTGAACTCACACTTGCACTTCACGATACCATAATCAAGTGATTAAGCAACCAAATAAATTGAATTTGAGCATGCTTAGAAAATTAGTGGAGACTACCATTGTGAGATCTTTGAGCTTGATTATCTTTCTTTTTTAGTGATCTACTTGTTTCTACTCTTAAACACTCATCACTTTGTTCATAATTTCATGATCTCGTTTTAATTGTATTGATGTTTAAAGAACCATATATGTGAATGCTCTTGATTTAATGTGTAATTGTTTGTGAGATATGATATAAGCTATGTGTGTTTTAGCTCCTAAAGGCCCTTCTTTTCCATGTCCAAATTGCATGCTCCCTAAGCCCCTTTGAAGCCAAACACTTAGCCGTTTTGTTCTTCACCTACATTATAACCTAACCGAGTTTTGAACCCTTCATGATGGGTATACCCTATAATCTAAGCTTGTATCAAGGTTGCATCAAATGAGATTCATGGTGAGGAGGCAATGTGTTGATGGTTTGTGCTACTTATACTCATGTGATTGAAGTATGCTTGAATGGAAAAGATCGTTCATTTATTTGTAAAGTGAGGATGTTATTGCATGATCTTGACTCAGCTCATATAAACAAGAATTAAGTTCATAAGTGAAGAGAAGCAAATAAAAGAAAAGAAATTGCGATTAGCAATCATGAAAAGAAGAAAAAAAAAATTAGAAAAAGAAAGAACAAAAGGAGTGAAATGAACTTAGAGCTAAGCCATGTGAGCCAAGTACCTCAACTAGAGCAATGTAGTGAGCTTATGTACGGTTTCATCATCTAGTACTCAAGGTCTGAGTCATGACTTCTCATGCCTTGATGCGGTTTAGGTTCTTTGAATTCCAAATTTCCTTTCTAAACCCAAGAACCTAGCCCCATTACAACCCTTGAATGAAGACCTATTGATCTTGTGAATGGTTATGCAAAGGATTAAGGTACGTATCTCTGTTCTTAAACTTCAATTCCTTCTTGAGATCATACTTACATATAAAGTGCTTTTCTTCATTGAAATTCATATGTGATTTACTTGATTGTCTTTACGTAAACTCATCACATATGCTTGTTGAGTGAATGCCTTAGGATTTGTGTGTTTGTTGAGTGATGCCTAGTGAGGATTAGAGTCGAGTCCAAATATTTCTAGGGTGTTAGATGACATTTTTTTTCTAGCTTGATCATATGAAATGTTGGTATAAACACTTGACACATTGAGTTCACAGTTATAGCATGTTCCTTGGTTTTTGTGAGTTTCATTTATGTTTTTGGTGCTTATTAACTTGTTCATGTATGATTTCTAGCATTTTAGTTGTGTAAGTAAAATGTTTATGGGTATCGTGCTGCTATAACCCTCAGGAGACAATACTCCTCCTACTAGGTGAACCTAGGGGTTTTAATGCTTATCTTAACTAGATCCAGTCTTTTGTTTTCTGTTTTTCTAAAGGACTTGCAAAAGATAGGTTTGGGGGTATTTGATAAGTCATGAATTTAGCATTGTTTCAATGTTATTCTCTATCCCCTTTATTTATCTTTCGATTATAATCATTCAATCAATAGGAGAAAATGATATCTTTTGTGAAGTTTGTGTAGATTGTATAGTCGAGGTTTAAATCGTGTCTTTTGCAATGAAATGTGATCTTTCCAAGGCTATTTCTTCAAGAACTCATCAAGGACTCACAAAGTGCCACCTCACCTCTCAACACACGGCAAAGACACCAAGAGATCTTCTAAAATGCGGCTAAGCCCCTAGTTACACCATAAAATGCGGCTAAGGAGAATAAGTGGGTTTACTTGTGCATCAAGTAATCCCTAGCCGAATTTGCCTTTCCTTTTCAATGAGGAATAACGTGGATTGACTTGGATAAGAAGACTCAAAGATGACCTAATAAAATATGAAGTTAGAGATGCAAGAAACAAGGAAAAGAAAGTTTCTTGCATGCCAAGAAACCAAAAGTCAAGGCTAGGGTTAAGGAATTACCCTAGCCGCATTTTTTTTATCCCCTTTCCTTTATTTTAGGACTTTGTGATTTGATTTGGAATAAGATTAAATGAAATTTTAGTCAAAGATGAAGATATAAGTAGAGAAAAAGAAGGAAGGATTCCCTGCTTAAGGAGGAAGCCATAAAATGCGGCTAGGGATCTTTCACGACTAAGTGTGTGTTTTCCTCCTTAGTTTTAGTTTTGTTTTCCCTTTCTCTTTAGGGAGAAGCTAGGGCAGGTGTGAGGCATATAAATAGTTAATTTTCTCTCATTTTTGGACGTCCATTGACAGGACCCACCCCGATTATCGCCTCGATAATCGGGAAGCATCCTGCTCCCGTCTGACAATCGAACCCAAAAGACCGGAAGACTAGTTAAAATTACAACACACCCATTGTCAGACCAGGGAGATTAAACAAAATACATGCGACTGGACGTCAAGTCCCAGTTTCACAGAGCAATATTACAAAACAAATTAAAGAACAAGTCCTACTCTGTGAACTAACTACTCCGCAACGGAAAACGTTATGCCTCCGCCTCTGCCTCGGCGCTTGCCCCCACGCTTGTACCACGACCTGGAGGGAATTTAAAACAACAAGGTGTGAGTGGACCGAAACATAAGTTTAACAGGAAAAACAGTTTTTCCGAAATCGGGTTCGCCCTCCAGTTTTGTAAACCGCATGCATAACCAAATATTCCAAATTGTGTATTAAACTTTTGAAAACTCTTTTTCCGAAACACAAGAAAAACGTTACAGGGATCGTCATAACTCATGTAAAACCATATAATAATACCAGATTCCCGAAACCGTCATTTTGAAACATTATTTGCACAAATCAAGTGAAACATAAATCAGTAATCATGATTATGCCGTTGGATCCATCCGAGTCTTTAAACTCAACATTAGGCCTTCTCGGGATATCAACGAGTCTTTAAACTCAAAACACGATTAGTAGGCCTCGGGGGTATCATAATAATCGAGTCTTTAAACTCACGAGTCTTTAAACTCAATTTTCGGGCCCGCCCCCAAAATCAACATACCGGGTCTTTAAACCCAAAACCAGATCCAACCATCAACCGGGTCTTTAAACCCAAAACCGTTTTTAAACATAATAAATCAGGATTCATCACAAATCTTTTTCCAACATTATTCCAAAAACATTTCTCATCGTAACGGGACTCATGCCCGAATTCACATGTAAATTCCAACACATGCAATTACCAGAAAATTTCTTCACAATATGATCAAACATCATAAATCCGAAACATGCATACTCATAACCAGATACTTCATCAAAATTATCACGCATGCATAGGCAAAAACCGAAATCTCGAAATGCGTGAAATACGATAATTATCTCGAAAAACGTGAAAACAAATAAAACCGATATATCATCTCACCATCGTAAAATCATATGTAAAACCATGAGATAAATAAGCAAAACAGTCATGCATGCCCAATTTAAAAATCAAAAGTCCACTCACAGTCTTAGGACACGTCAATCGCGTCCCGCGCGCTCCTCCGTAGCTTCGGAAGTGTCCGGGCCTGTGAAAACGTACAAGAAGGGTTACAAACATCCCAAAATAACTCGTAGGATTTTTCCTAATTTTTCCGGATTTTTCGGCGAAAATAAACTTAAAGACTTAATCTTCCGGACTCCCGAAATTATCCCGAATGACTCCCGATCGATTCGAACTCTAAAGATAAAATGTTAATTAAACTGTAAGGATTAATTCTCATGTTGATCGTGATCGGAGTTGACGTCACACGCGCCGTCACGCGCCGCCCAAAGTGGCTGCGCGTGAAGGCCACGCGCCAAGCTACAGTGTCATCTCCCTTACCCGAACAGCCTGCTAAACGGGTCTGATACCCGCGATTCAACCCGACCAGTTCAAGCCCAATTCTCAATCAATTCCTCTCGTTTTTTATCCTATTATCTTCCCTAATCCTTTAATTTTAGGTCTGTAATGAAGGTTAACCTCGACTAGTACCCAAACGACCCAACTCAAACTCAAACAGTCGAACAAATCGACATTCTGGAACTCACCCAAACTAACCCCAATCCCAAATTAATTTCACCAGTAGATTAAGGGAACTTATACGAACACAATGGTACCGTCAATTGGTCTCGCCGTTACCTGGAAGTCGTCGTCCTCAAGCTCGAAAATACTCAGAACCAGGGCACTCCGTTCCTGGCCAATTCGTGGATGTCGTCCTTCGAATTTGACGTGGTTGGTTTCCTCTTGCTCCCAGAAGACTTGAATGGCCCCTAGTTTAGCTCGCAAGTCCCCACGATTTGATCTTCCATTTTTTCCCTCCACTGGTTTTTCCTTCAAACTGGGACTTGGGTTCCTAGGCAAAACGGCTCCAAACTCGACAACTCCAGCACCGTCGTGATTCTAACACTCCCAGAAGACTCCCTATGTGTTTAGTTTCACCTCAAAGCCCGTAGGATTTGAACTCTGAGTTTCCCCCCGAAAACCCGAAACTGTTTTCTCCCGTCCCTCTCAACCTCAGTCCTCACAATGATGCCCAAAATGACCCAACCGAGTCCCCCCTCACTCTCTTACTCAGTCATTCGATTCAAACGGCCAGCACCCGTGGGAGACCAGCTGAGGTTCTCTAAAACCTGCTTCCCACAAACACAGAAACCATGGCCATATTAAACTCAATCCCGTGCCTGCAACCTGCTCACGCCACTCAGTCATGCTCCCACTACCTCAATTCACATAAACAAACATCTGATCAATCCACTAAAGCCATAAACAATTGAACGTACAAACCCACGGCCGCTGCTCTGTTTTCCACGGTGGTGAACAGTACCCCCGTGCGGAAATTACCAAAATGCCCTCCAACTTCCGTGACCCGTAACTCGGTCGTCCGACGTCCGTTTCAAGCGTGCCGCCTGTCGTAGTACTCGGGGCGTCGAGACGAACATAACGGTCTTCGAGTCAAATGGATATCAACTGTCAAACAAAAAGTTAACTTTTTCCCCTTATAACGCCCAAATTACGGTAATGCCCCCGAACTTCCGAACATCATAACTTTCACTCCGAGCGTTCGAATCGAACGTGCCACCTGTCTATGAACTCGTGACATCCCGAACTACGTCACGGTCATCACTCAACGTCCGTTCGACCTCCAAATCTAAAAGTCAACAAATCGACCACACAAAAACAGGGGTAAAAACGTCATTTTATTCAATATTTAATAATATTACATTTCCAGAACGTTCGGGGTGTTACATCCATTCTACCTCTTAAGGATCCAAAACTCTATCAAAATTCATACTCACTTTTATACCAAAGTTAGCTGCATTTTACATTGATCTTCAAGCCTTTGGATTCCTGCTTCTAGTTTGTGATGTGAAGCTTGGGAGAGGAAGAAGTGTTCGTGCCACTTCTCTCATGCCTCATCTCTCTTAGTATTTTTGTTTCTTAATTGTTAATCTCTTTACATTTATATGAATTCAACTATGATGTTTGTTAACTTAGATATGTGTAAGTAGTTTTCTTTAGGATTAGGGTTTTTTGAAGCCCTAGCCGTGCTAGTTCTTATTTAGATTTCTAGATCTTGATTATAATTTTTATGCATGACTGAATTTGTTGGATTACTGCGCTTCATGAACTCAATTTATGCTTATAAGCTTGGTCACCTTGTTTGTGTATAATTGTAGATGTAATTGCTTGGCAGACCATAATATCATCTTGCAATTTGTAGTATCACATTTATGAGGGGGAATCTTATTCGTAATCTAAATTCATGACTTTCTAGAATTACACATCACTTTTCTAGGGATATTGTAGTGTCATCAAATCTTCTTTGTGTTTCATGCATTATCACGCACCATCAATAATAGACATTTTAAGAGGGGGAGATCACACTTAAAACATGCTAACTAAAAGAAGATAATAAGTGTGGGGTGAGCCTTAGATGGACCCCTGCATGGGCACTTAATTCAGAATCATGCATAGTAATTAGATCACGGAAATCTAATGAGAACTATAATTGGTAAATGTGGATAATAAGCCCTATTCGTCTTAATCATCCAATCCAGTTTCCATTGTTTTGCACTCTGTTTTCCTTTTACAATTTCGTGCTAATCATCATCCTAAACCCTCTCCCCCCTCACTCCCCCAACGTTTTTGTGTTTTTTAACCAAGTTATTTCATTCTAAACTAAGTGGGTTCACGTTGAACAAGTTCTCGAGGGATCGGTCCTTGCAAACCTACTATACTCGTTATATGATTTTGTGCACTTGCAAAGTATTACACTAGAAGTTACCATTCATCATTATTTGTTGAATAAAACTTCTATCAATTTTTTGGCGCCGTCGCTGGGGACTTGTCCCTCAACGGTGTCCATATAGTTTGGAATTATCTAACTTGGTTTCGTTTGTTTATTTTTCAAGGTACTAATACATGTCACACATCTCTTCAGTGGAGGGCACATCTCACAGCGCTACTCCACCCTCACGACAATCTTCAGTTCACGGGAGCCCACCACCAAGTTCTCGTGCCATGGTTAATCCACAACATCGTGCTCTTGTCCCTCCACCTGCCCCTAGGCTCCTTAGGGAGTTCACTGCCCTTCATGTGCCCGAAGACCTATTTCCCATTGTCTTTCCCGCAAGCACAGTTGAGAACTTTGAGCTCAAGTCCGGGACCATTCACATGTTGCCTACTTTCCATGGACTCTTTGGGGAAGATTCTCACCTTCATATCAAGGACTTTCTCTAGGTTTCTTCTACTCTTCGTATCAATGGGATGAATGAGAATGAAATTAGGATGAGGTTGTTTAACTTTTCACTCAGGATCGAGCTAAGGCTTGGTTTGATTCACTAGCACCCGCCTCTATTCATACTTGGACAAAATTGACTAGTTTGTTCCTCACCCAATACTACCATATTGAGAAGACTAATGAGTTTAAGGCTAAGATTATGAACCCTAGACGACTCCAAGATGAAGCCTTTTATGAGTATTGGGAAAGGTTCAATGATATGTTGTGTGCTTGTCCCCATCATAACATTGAGGATCATCACCTCATGATGTACTTTTAAGGAGGCCTTAGAATCGGGGAACATATTATGGTGAATTCCTAATCCCAAGGTATCTTAGATGGCACATCAACCGAGGCCCGAGTTGCTTTTGAAAGGATTGCTCAAAGGGAAAATAGTTTAGTTACCGAGGCCACTCATCTAGATCCTTGGTTGAAACTAGTGACAAGGCTGGGTCTATTGCTGAATTCACGGCTTTGGTGAAGCAATTGTGCAAGGAGAAGGCTAAGAGTACCATGGGTTGTGAGGTATGTTCAGTCCAAGGTCACTTTTCTAATGAGTGTACATATATGGGTGTGTTGGCGGGTACAATGCTCCAAGGCCCTAGAATGACCCTTTTTCAAACTCCTACAACCTAGAATGGAAGATTCATCCTAACTTGAGGTGGAACAGCAACCAAAACGTGGCTAATCCCTTGTCACCCCCTAGATTCCAGCAACCTCACATTCCTGCCCCTTCTATGTAGCCCCAAGGTACTTCATCAACTTAAGGTTCAACTAGTAAGTCCTGGGAGGATGCACTTGCATCTATGGCACAACACACTAATGCTTTCATGAATGAATCTGAACTCATCAAGATAACACCAATGCCTTTATGAATGAGACTAGGAATTCCATTACCAACTTGGAGAGGCAACTTGGACAGATTTCCAATCAACTCGACCAAATAGAGCTCGGTAAGTTCCCTAGTCACGTTATGGTGAATCCCAAGGGTCCCCATGGACCAACCGTTAATACCATCACCCTCCGGAGTGGCACTGAACTTCCTAGCCCAGGATACACCCTAAGAAAGCAAGCCTTAAGCCCCTAGGTCCCTGCTGTCCAGAAATCTCAGCCATATGATCAAATTCCAGCATGCTACCCGAGTGACATGCCCTAGAACAATATGGAAATTCCAGCACCCTATTATGCCCAATCTGCCCCTCCTTTGCTCTCGGATGAGCCCCTTCACATGGCACCACCTCAAGACCAGCTTCAAGATGAGAATCTACAAGTAAGGTCCCTGGAAAACCAAGGCCAAGCACCCAACAGCAGCCCTTGCACCCCAAAGACAAGGCATTGGAACAACATGCACCAACCAAGGCCACTTCTAGAGTACCCCAACAACATGTTGAAATTTCTAACTCTAAAACTCTTTCTAATTCCAATAAAATGTCTAAGAAGGTGTCTTTTGAGTTGTCTAATAATGTCTCTTATCCATTCCTTCGGAGGTTTCAAAATCAAGACAAAAACAAGGTAGCATTCGAGGATGAGATCATCAAGATACTGCAGAAGCTTCAAATCACACTGCCTTTTTCCAAGATTCTTAAGCACCTGCCCATCTTAGCAAAGCTCATCAAGGAATTAGTTGCAGGAAAAAGAGGGTTTGATGCTTCAAATGTCGTGGAATTACCTCAAGCATGCAAGGCACCCTAGTTTCCATGCCCTCTAAAGTCAACGATCCCGGGGCCCATTCACTTCCTTGTGTCATTCAATCTAAATGTTTTGAACATTGTTTATGTGATACGGGAGCTTCAATTAACATTATGCCTTTCCATATTTATAAGTCTTTGAACATAGGAGATCTTAAACCTACTCATCTTCGTGTTAGATTAGCTAATGCTTCGGTTTCTCACCTTGTATGTGTACTTGAGGATGTTGTAGTTCAAATTGAAGATACTTGCATCCATGCTGATTCCTATGTCTTGAATATGGATAGAATTGACAAGATTGAAGAGCCTTCATTGATCTTTGGACATCCTTTGTTGGCTCAGCCGAATGCCTCATTGATGTGAAGAATGGACAAGTATATGAGTAAGAAACAATCACTTGTATTTTATTTGTGAACATGTTGCCACTTTGCATGACTGTTTTCTACTCCTAAGCGGGCTTGACTAGCGACTTGAGGGTCATTGGCACATATCGTCGGGTCTAAATCTCGGCTGTAACGACCCGTCCCGAATATCGGGATTAAATATTAATGAATTATGGTTTAGAATGACTAACCTCGGATTAGTTGAGTGAATCGGACGAAATGTACAAAATGACCGTTTTGCCCCTAGGCGTGGACAAAATGTTGCATTTTGACCCGGGAGGTCCAATGGATGAGGGCCAAGGACCGTTATGTAGGTTGAGTCGATATGAATCCATAGACAGGCGGCACGCCGAAATCGGAGATTCGACGGCGAAGTTGTGGTCACGGGAGCAAAATCGATTAACCGAACGAACCGGGATTTCAATTAAAATATTATTAAAATATTGAATAGTGATCAGTGTTTGAGGACACTTGGATGAGTGACAAGTGTCACCCATCCCTTGTTTTGAGGCCTAAATTTTGCTCCATGTTTAGGGGAAACATCATCGTCATGTTTTATCATTTTTAATCATCTTTAATCATTCTTAATCAGCACCATTAGTCTTCTTCTTTGTATTTTCTTCAAACCGTGAACAATCACGGAAGCAGAGCTTGAGAGAATTGGCTTCCTTCCATAGCCGTTCTTGAGATGGAAAAATTGAGAGATTGAAGAGACTGAGTTAGAAAGGGAAACACGGGGACAGAGAGAGAGTGGTGAAACAGAGAATCAAATTTTAGAAATTTTGGGGGGAAATTCGAAATTGAAGCTTTGAGCCTTGAGGCTCAAAATTGAGCTCAATTTGAGTTTTTTGGGATTGCCACGATCAGAATCATTGAAAGAACGAAGCAAATTGATGTCGAATTGGCTCTGAACGGACAAGACGACAGTAAGCAATTTCGAATGTTGAGTTGTGATCTTGGAGAGATCAAACGATTAAATTGAATTGGGGAATGAGTTTCTCATGGTCCAACAAAGCTTCTGGATGGATCAATTGAAGGAAATCTTTTGAGATTGATGAATTTCGAAGAAGGAGCAGTACCTAGGTGTTCTTCGACATTCATCTTCGAATTGAAGAATTAAGGTAAGGATGGGTGAAATTAAGCTTACAGAACTTTAATTGGACTTAAATCGAAGTTGTTTGAATGTTCAATTGAAAGAATTGATGTCGAATTGATAGGAAACGAGTCGGGTTAAGACGCGAGTTGCAGGACCCGAATCACAGAGAATCGGGTTGGGACGATGACACTATAGTAGGCGCATGGGTTTCACACACAGCCACTCACGGCGGCGCGTGATGGCGTGGGCACGAATCTCGAGGTAAGGTCAACATGACTTTTGTCCCATTTAATGTAACGAACATTTTAACACTCGTTTTGAGGAAATCGGTTATCGTTTCGATAGTGTTCTGAGTATCCGAAGTTTTATTATACGTTTAAAATACGTATTTAAATCTCAGAAAATTTGGGGAAAATTATATGAAGTATATTGAGATGTTAGTGACCCTCGTTGATGATTTTGGACAAGAATTTCAATTTCCAGAAATTACGGAAAAACGTTCAGCTCGGAAAGCAAGCGATATGGACGGTGTGTGTGAGTAGACTTTGTTTTCTAACCGTGATGCATGCATATATGTTTTAAATGCTTTATTATAAGACTTGATATGCTTGATGTTTCAATCCGGTGATTTCTCGATTTTTTGGATTATTATATTATTTTTGGCACGATTTTCGAGAAATTGTGAAATTGATGTTTTGGGCGTAAGGTCGGGATTGAAAATGATGTTTTGACTCGGGTTATGAGTCGGGGGTTGAAAATGATGATTTGACTCGGGTTATGAGTCAGGAATTGATTTGATGTTTTCCTGACATATTTTATGGTTTTACGTGAAAATGGCAACTCGAGTTTACGGTTGCACGAAATTGCGTGAAAATGATATTTTGGGCTTGAGACCCAATGCAATTGTATTTTTTATTGGATTTGTATTTCCATGTGGTTACATGATGATATTGATGATTTTCGGATTTATAAAATAAATCGGGACTTTGGTTTTCCGGATTTGAGGAAACTATATTTTGGGGCTGAGACCCTGTGTTAATAAATGATTTGGTTTTAATGCAACTGTTTTTCATTGGTTTTCATAATGGTGATGTGTTGCGGATATTTAGGGCTTTTAGGTTTTTTGTTTCCCCGGAGTGCACCCTGGAGATAACGCTCGCCTTCGGGAGGGAAGTGTTTACCCCGAAGAGGTCACGTAGCACGGTCTGTTGTCGTGCAGCCGAGGGAGGCTCGACTCAGACCAGAGGTGCTGGATTATATGTAGATCGGTAAGTGATGTGTTCACGATGATTTGGATTTTCGGCTTGTGTGGTTTTCACAGCGACAGATGCTTGGATTTTGAGTGGTCCTTGAGCCTATTTGATTTGCACGCGTAGTAGGGATAAACGTGACTATAGGAGATTGAATATGGAAATAAGTCTCGTGGTTTTATGGAAAATGATTTCAAGGAAAACGTGGTTTTATGGAAATTTGAATTAATTTTGATAAACATGAGTTTCAAAGAAAATGTGGACTTGGAATTTAGAAACATGTTTTGATTATATCGGTCCACTATTCATACTTGATTGATTGCACACTATTACTCATGTTTTAAGATATGCATGCATGTTTGTGAAAACTGGAGGGTAAGAATGTATTTTGGAAAATGTATTTATCGAGATTATTTATTTATAAAAAATTGGTATCATAGCACTAGGTTGCTAATACTGTTGCCACGCCATACCTTCGAAACGTAAGCCTCGTGCGCGACCTGGTAGTGAGATGGGTATAGTAGGGTATTTGAGACCTCGTGATAGATCTCGGAATGACATTGACCCTGGTTTGAGGGTTAGATGTTAATTAGTGTACAGCTGTCGAACCAAGATTTTTGTGGGTCCCAAGAATGAGTGAACCCAGAGACTAGAAAGGTAGCACAATTAGGTAAATTGGACCCAAGATAAAATGAATCGCAGGAAATTCCCTAAGTGGAATGTGTGTTCCAGAGTCTAGGGTGTGAGGGGGTATCCCTTAGGCTTAGTAAGTGGTATAAGATGTGGTTCACCCGCGGTAATTTGCTAGGACTCTGGAGGAGCCGGGAAAGGTTGAACAGAATTAGGGTTTCTGACACAACCGACCCATGTGACTACGAAATGTTTGGCACCTGGGATGCCAAGTATTAGTATTAAGTTAGACACTGATGGAGTATGGGTTTATGAATTGGTATTGCTTAACCCTATATCTTGGAATTAGGGATTTGGATGGGCCGTATCAGTTTCACTTAGTGATTAAAGGTTCAGGTAGAGACCCGTAGTACATAGAGATTGGGACGTAGAGATAGTCCAGTTCAATGGGATGCCAATTGGGTCCACTAGGAGTGATAAGGTTAAGTGCACAGTGATGCTCATGTTTGTGGGTCGTCTAGTCACATCCTAAAGAAATGGCTATATATATTGGAAAAGTGATAGAGGCACTGGTGGGAGTGCAATAGAGTAGGGATTGACACTTGGATTGACTGATGATGTGTCAGGCAAGGGAAGAGTTGGTAGGACCCGTGTTGGACCATAGAGGTATGGTCGGGTTTGGGATCATGCACCTGAGGTGATTTGTTAAGGTATGGAAGTCGGTGAACCGACTGGAGTTACGAGAATGGTAGATTTGATGATATCTTTGTGGTCACCTTGGTAGTTAGATTTGGTGAAATTGGTGATATATAAGGGAGTAGACCCCTTTTTGTGTAAAGATACCTAGGATGACGGATGATACTAGCCTAGTGGCTGAATTAGGTATTCGTGGACTTGGATTGAGTTAGACGTAATCCTTGGGATGGATTGGTTAATGACTCATGATACCTCTAGGTATGTCGATTAGAGAGTGTTATGTGGAGTCTAGGATTCCCAAGGGTAATTACTGGGCACATGTATGATACTTGTGGGTAGTGTTTGCGATGCCCAGTAAGGGCTGGGGATGTACGGATTGCTCAATAGATTTCCAGAAATGTTGCCAGGATGAGAGGTTGAGTTGATATTGGGAATCGTGTCGAGTATACGAGTTGTTTCTTGGACACTTTGGTATGTGACACCTACGAAGTCATAAGGACTGAAGGTGCAAGTACATGACTTAATAGATAAGAGTTCATTCGGCCGAGTTTCGCCGTGGGGAACCCAGTGTTGTTAAAGAGGAGAAAGGGATGATGGTCCGAGCTTACATGTCGATTATTGGAAAACTTAATAAGGTAACGGTATGTGATAAGTATCCCATATCACGAGCTAATGATTTTGGTTCTGTTGGAAAAGTGTGATTATTGGGCCAAGGCTGCTCCAATTTGCATCATCGGTGTGATGATGAGCAGTTACGAGTGAAGGAGGAAAAGCTAAGGTTTGAATTTGATATGACTAAGGTTAGTCGATGGAGATTCCTTTGGATGGGAAAATTAACCGGTTTTGGCTGTGAGTTGTTGAGACAGGTATTCTGACCACAGTTGGATTGTTATGATAGCATGATGGATAACATGTTGGTGTGCCTACATCTACGGATGCGCATGTGATGTGCTTGATGAATGTGTTGACTATCCTAAGAGAAAAATTAGTGGTGTTAGGTGTGGTCGACCAAAGTAGACTTGTGACATAAGTGATAGTAGTGGCGGGGGTTAGTGTGAATCCCGGGAAAAATAGACGTTCTTTCTTGTGGACACATTGATGTGTCATTATGAGATTTGTGATTTGGCGAGGTGTTTTCGGCAGCATAGGACAAGGATTGCCGATGCTAGCTAAACCCTCAGGAGTTTTACTTTCCCCTGCATGGTTTGGGATCGACCATATTGATCTATGGGTCGAGTATGCAGAGGTCATACTTCTGGAAAGGACGACCATCAGGAATGGTAATGGATTAGTCGGGAGACATTGAGATTACGACCATATAGTCAGGTCGGGTATTATTTCAGAATGGTTAGAGAGGTAGCCGATATACTAAGTGGAGAGTTAAAATGTTTGATAGCGTAAGGACAGGTGGAATCCTGTTATTAAAGGAACTCGATGGGAGTGGAGTAATACTTGACATTTGATCATTTGGACTACTGGGGTCCAACTGTAGGATCATACTTTGTGTATGACTTGTGGTATCATATGAATGATTGTAATTGATGCCTAGTGACGGTACATGGGATGTACCAGTAGTGTGTGGATGAACGTGTTAGTAATCGGCTTAGTTCCAATACCATTGGATTTGGTTGTGAACATGAACTGGACATTGAATACGATGCACTGGGCAGAGTGATTTTGATGAATTCAGTGATTGTATGAGCAGGTGCTCTTAGCCATGGATGGCTAGTGAAACTCTAGTGTTGAGATGTGTGATCACTGCTAGGCTGGTGTTCAATGTGTTCCAGTTACACCACCTGAGTGAGTGAGATGACGGTATACGTATACTCAGGATGAGTGAGTTGGTGGTTAGTGTAACTACAAGTTGCTTTGCGAGATGTTATCATGCCGTGACTTTATCAGCGTCTTGGATCTCTGAGGGGGTGACAGTTGTGGATACTGTGGTTGGTATTTGTCGCAGGATTGAGCTTGCCCTACGAGGTGAGATCATGTTGTTGATCTTACGCTACAATGAGGAAGTTGTAGTACGAGGTGATATCACTGATTGGTTAATGATTGGAGCTTTGCTAGGGTGGTAAAGCTTAGTAGTGACAGTTTGGATGGTAGTGTCAGCATGGACTGATAAGTGAGATTTGGTGACTCCCAATGGGTGCGGAGGTCAGGGTATATTAGTGATTGAGAGGAACCGTCAAGCTGAAGGAGTCAGCTTAATGGTGAAATTGTCAATTTCAGGTTATCAATTTCACTCGAGGTGGTCGAGTGTAGTTGGTACGACGTTAGTCTATGATGAGACGTCTGAGTGCAGACGAGTTTTGTGTTGGTTGGTGGGTGTACAAGTGTACATGTGTTGTGAGGCCAAATTTGTTTTCCACGAGGTGGATGTGGAATAAGGATAGTTGGACTTTTGAATACGAAATTCTTTAAGGGGGGAAGATTGTAACGACCCGTCCCGAATATCGGGATTAAATATTAATGAATTATGGTTTAGAATGACTAATTTGGGATTAGTTGAGTGAATCGGACGAAATGTACAAAATGACCGTTTTGCCCCTAGGCGTGGGTAAAATGTTGACTTTTGACCCGGGAAGTCTATTGGACGAGGGCCAAGGAATACGAATCCATAGACAGACGGCACGCCGAAATCGGAGATTCGAAGACGAAGTTGTGGTCACGGGAGCAAAATCGATTAACCGAACGAACCGGGATTTCGATTAAAATATTGTGATCAGTGTTTGAGGACACTTGGATGAGTGACAAGTGTCACCCATCCCTTGTTTTGAGGCCTAAATTCTGCTCCAAGTTTCGGGGAAACATCATCATCATGTTTTATCATTTTTGATCATCTTTAATCATTCTTAATCAGCACTATTAGTCTTCTTCTTTGCATTTTCTTCAAACCGTGAACAATCATGGAAGCAGAGCTTGAGAGAATTGGCTTCCTTCCATTGTCAGGACCCACCCCGATTATCACCCCGATAACCGAGGTGAACCCTGCTCCCGTCTGACAACCCAACAAGATAGACCGAAATAACCTCACAAAAACCACAAATTACATTGCCAGACAAGGGAGAATTTAAAACATCTAAAGAGTCAACCGTTATACAGAGTATAGTTCAAAACGAAAAGACAGAAACTACACTAAAAGTGTCTACACGGACAACGGAAACTTGAAAACACTCCGAGATAACGCTAGAGTAAGCTATAGTGCTCTATGCCTCCGACACTGCCTCAACGTCAACCCTCGCGCTAGCTCCACGACCTGGTGGGCATTTTAAAACCAGAAAAGTGTGAGTGAACCAAAAGAATAAAAGTTTCAAAAACAATTTCATAACAAACCAGGGTTTGGCCCTCCGTTTTGAAAACATGCATGTGTAACCCAATTTCTGAAAACATTTATAAATCACATCATTTTCATCATTGAAACCGTAGCAACATAAACACAGTATGATAAACATTATAAAACATTAGCAGTAAAGCATAAGATACCAATATAATCATTCGATCAAACCTGCTGGATCTATCCGAGTCTTTAAACTCCCGAGTCTTTAAACTCAATCCATGCCTCAATATAATCTGAGTCTTTAAACTCCCGAGTCTTTAAACTCAACAGGCCTACGAGGGAAATATCAGTATATCCGAGTCTTTAAACTCCCGAGTCTTTAAACTCAATTTGGGTCTTTAAACCCAATCCGGGCCTGTCCCCCGTCAAACATAATCCGGGTCTTTAAACCCAATAACCAGATCCAGCAAATCCAATCCAAAACCGTTTGAAAACCATTTCTAAACCATATCCAAACCCGAATCCGAAATCACCGGTCCGAAGCCCTTCCGGCGTTCAGAACCGTCATCCCGAACCCAAATCCTGAAATCCACTTTTCAACTTTAAAACCAAATCTCGATTATCGAAATCCGATTCCGAAACCGAAAACCTTGATCACCAAATCATGCCTCAAATCCATTTATAATCATTGAAAACCAAGTATAGATTGAAATCCCGAAGTCATGACACCATAATCAGAAATCAAAGCCTTTCTCGTAAAACGTGCCAAATACGTAATTTCTTGAAAAACGTGCAATTATGTAAAACAGTTATAGCATATTCAAATAATCATGAGATCACATGTAAACCAATAAAATAAGATACAAAAAGCAGTCATGCATGCTCGGTTTTAAGGAAGAAGTCCATTCACAGTTCCCGGGCACGTCACTCGCGTCCCGTACGTTCCTCGTCTGCCTCGGGTATTCCCGATCCTATCACAAGGCACCAAAACAACTCAGTAACACGTCCACTAAGGTTTTCCTAATGTTCCCCAAATTTCTCGGACTTCTAAGCGTAATTACACGAAACCCTAAACCTTCGATCTCGTGGAACTAACCCGAAACAACGTCCGATCGCCCCGACACTTGCCCCAAAAGATTCGTTACAACGATTAGACCAAAACCTATGTTGGAAGTTTCCCCAGAACAGACACCACGCGCCTTCACGTGCTGTCCAAAGTGGCTGCGCGTGGGCCTCACACGCCTGCAACAGAGTACTGTTCATCTTCTTCTTCGATGGTCACCCGGTCTGAACCGGCGTGACCGGTTCTCCGTCATCTCCCATCCATTTTTGTTCCTTTCAAAGCCCCTAGCTTCGTCCTACTCTAAGCAACTACTTCCCCTACTCAAAACAAGACATCACGACCTCTAACCTGTCCCCCAAACTCGAACCAGAAACCACCCGAAAAGCCCTGTTTTGGTTCCCGGCCACCCGTTCATCCCCCCGGCACGGCTTCGAGTTCTACAGGTTCTTAAGGACCTACTGAACACACTAGAACTCACAGAACATGTCGACTCAACCCCAAAAGTCACGACTTTACGTTTGAATCAAGACGGCAAAACAGAGCACACAGAGGAAAGAAGAGAAATTACCTGCGTCCTGCTCTCCACCGTGAGCTCCGCAGTGCCTACTGAGTCCCCAAGGCTCCTCTACGGTCACTGAACACCACCAGCAGCCACGATTGATCAAAACACGGCAGCGCCACCACCAAACTCCCTCGACACCTCTCTGTTTTCCTGAGAACTCACACTTCACACACACCAGTTTCCCTCACACGATTCTCACTCCAGCTCTAACTTAGTCTCTGCTCACTCTCACCAGGTCACAAGGCCGCACACCTCCCTTCACCTGATCGATTTTCCTCTCAACTCTGTCTCTGTTTCTCTCAAGCACAAACACAAACACAACTCTGCCATTAATTTGCACCGTGCAACACACTAGAACCCACTAGACAACAGCCACATGTCACAATCATGTAGTCCAAACCCAAAAATATCCAATTAGCACTGCACACTTGTCCTTATCATAATTGCACAATTCCCAATGTGCCAAGAAGACCAAAATGCCCCTCTTATTCAATTTACGGTTTTACCCCTTACGTTCTAGACCTATAACTTGCTCGTCCGACGTCCCAGGAAAGCATGTCGCCTATCGTTGTACTTAGGACGATGAGATCTACCTAACAGTCCCCGGTCTACGTGTAAAAACCCTATCGTGCGAAAAGTCAACTTTTCCCCCCTTCGTTTAACCAAATTACGAAAGTGCCCTCAACCTTCCGAACATCATAACTTCCTCCTCGGATGTCGGAATCGGGCGTGCCACCTGTCTACGGACTCGTGACGTCCCGAACTACGCCACGGTCATCGGTCAATACCGAATTGACAGCCCGAACTAAAAGTCAACTTTTGCCCATTCCAAGGGTAAAATCGTCATTCTGTGCCCAAAGTTCAACAGTAACCAACTAACCACTGATTAAACTCCATAATCCATTACTAATCACTTCCTTAATCCTGACTTCTGGGACGGGTCATTACGTGATAATCGGGGTGGGTCCTGATATCCATAGCCGTTCTTGAGATGGAAAAATTGAGAGATTGAAGAGACTGAGTTAGAGAGGGAAACACGGGGACAGAGAGAGAGTGGTGAAACAGAGAATCGAATTTTAGAAATTTTGGGGGGAAATTCGAAATTGAAGATTTGAGCCTTGAGGATCAAAATTGAGCTCAATTTGAGTTTTCTGGGATTGCCACGATCAGAATCATCGAAAGAACGAAGCAAATTGATGTCCAATTGGCTCTGAACAGAGAAGACGACAATAAGCAATTTCGAAGGTTGAGTTGTGAACTTGGAGAGATCAAACGATGAAATTTAATTGGGGAATGAGTTTCTCACGGTCCAACAAAGCTTCTGGGTGGATCAATTGAAGGAAATCTGTTGAGATTGATGAATTTCGAAGAAGGAGCAGAACCCAGGTGTTCTTCGACATTCATCTTCGAATTGAAGAATTAAGGTAAGGATTGGTGAAATTAAGCTTACAGAACTTTAATTGGACTTAAATCGAAGCTGTTTGAATGTTCAATTGAAAGAATTGATGTCGAATTGATAGGAAACGAGTCGGGTTAAGACGCGGGTTGCAGGACCCGAATCACAGAGAATCGGGTTGGGACGATGACACTGTAGCAGGCACGTGGGTTTCACGCGCAGCTACTCACGGCGGCGCGTGATGGCGTGGGCACGAATCTCGAGGTGAGGTCTGTCAGGGCCCACCCCTAATCCCCCAGGATTAGGGACTAAACCCTGCTCCCGTCTGACAAGCCAAAAACGAAAGACTGAAACAACCTCACGAAAACCACAATTTACACTACCAGACGTAGGAGAATTAAAAAACCCCAGAGTCAACAGTTATACAGAGCATAATACCAAACTAAGAAAAACAAAAAAAAACGATACACCGAGTACACGCACAACGGAAAACTAAAACACCCCGAGAAAACTCTCGAGTACTCTATGCCTCCGACGCTGCCTCAACGTCAACCCCTGCGCTAGCTCCACGACCTGGAGAGCAATTAAAAACCACAAAGTGTGAGTGGACCATAAAGAATAAAAGTTCAAAAACCATTTCATAAACAAACCAGGGTTTGGCCCCCCATTTTGAAAACATGCATGCACAACCCATTTATTTAAACACAGTTATAAACCGTATAATAATTATCATAAAAACATTTAATAGGCATCATGAAAACAGTATGATAAAACATAAACCCAAGTCATCATTATCCGATCAAACCTGCTGGACCTATCCGAGTCTTTAAACTCCCGAGTCTTTAAACTCAACAGGCCTACGGGGGAAATATCAATATATCCGAGTCTTTAAACTCAATCCGGGTCTTTAAACCCAATCCGGGCCCGTCCCTCGTCAATCACAATATCCGAGTCTTTAAACCCAATAACCAGATCCAGGAAATCCAATCAAAACCATTTCTAAATCCATATCCAAACCCAAATCCGAAATCACTGGCATGAAGCACTTCCGGCATCTAGAACCGTCATTCCGAACCCAAATCCGGAATTCCACTTTTCAACTTTAAAACCAAATTCCGCTTTCCGAAATCCAATTCTAAAACCGAAAACCTTGATCATCAAAATCATGTTCCAAAATCCCTTTATAATCATTGAAAACCCTTTATCATTTGAAATCCCAAAATCATAGCATCATAATCAGAAATCAAGCATTTCTCGTAAAACGTGCTGAAAACCATATTTCCTCGAAAAATGTGCAATAATGTAAAACAGTTATAGCATATTCAAATAACCATGAAATCACATATAAAATCTTAAAAAAAATTATTTAAAAACAGTTATGCATGCTCAGTGTAACGCCCCGGACATTCTGGAAATGTAATATTATAAAAGATTGAATAAAATGACGTTTTTACCCCTGTGATTTGTGTGGTCAATTTGTTGACTTTTTGATTGGGAGGTCGAACAGACGTGGAGTGATGACCGTGACGTAGTTCGGGACGTCACGAGTTCATAGACAGGTGGCACGTTCGATTCGGACGAACAGGGTGAAAGTTATGATGTTCGGAAGTTCAGGGGCATTATCGTAATTGGGCGTTATTGAGGGGAAAAGTTGACTTTTTGTTTGACAATTGATATTCATTTGACTCGAAGACTGTTATGTTCGTCTCGACGCCCTGAGTACAACGATAGGCGGCACGCTTGAAACGGACATCGGATGACCGAATTACGGGTCACGGAAGTTGGAGGGCATTTTGGTAATTTTTGCCCTGGGGGCATTTTGGTAATTTTCGCACTGGGTACTGTTCACCACCGTGGAAAACAGAGCAGCGGCCGTGGTGTCTTGTGCGTTCAATTGTTTAAGGCTTAGTGGAAGGTTCAGGGCATTGTTTAAGTCGTTTGAGGTTGTGGGAAGCATCCATGCGTGTCTGGGCAGAGACTGAGTGCACGGGCTGGGTTAAATAAATGGCTATGGCTTCTGTGTGCGTGGGAGACATTTTTAAAAAATCTCAGTTGGTCTCCCACGGGTTGCTGGCCGTTTGAATTGAACGACAGAGTAAAGGAGTGAGGAGAGGACTCAGTTGGGTCATTTGGTTCAGTTTAGGAGCTGAGTTGGGAGGAACTGTTAGAGAAACCGTGAAGAACCATTTTCGGGTTTTTGGGGGGAAAGCTCTGAATTCGACTTCTACGGGTTGAGAGACAAACCTAAACACATTGAGAGACTTCTGGGAGTGAAAGAATCACGAAGGTGCAAGAATTGAGGGAGAATGTTCGCTGTTGGCCCAAGAACCTGAGTCGCGGTTCAGAGATGAACCAGTTGGAGGGAAAAATTGAATTCAATTTCTGAGGCTTGTTGATCAAAACCAAGGGCCATTCTAGTCTTCTGGGAGCAAGAGGAAACCATCCGCATCGATTTCGAAGGACGACACCCACGAATTGGCCAAGAACTGAGCTCCCTGGTTCTGAGAATTTTCGAGCTTAAGGACGACAACTTCCAGGTAACGGCGAGTCCAATTGATTGTACCATTGTGTTCGTCTAAGTTTCCTTAATCTACTGGTGAAATTAATTTGAGAATGGAGTTAGTTTGGGGGAGTTCTAAGTGATGACCTCGACTTGGGGACCATTGAGGTTAATTAGCATTACAGACATAAAATTAATAGAGTAGAGAAGGTGATAGGATTGAAAACGGGAGGAATTGCTTGAGAATTGAACTTGAACTGGTCGGGTTGTGTCGCGGGTGACAGACCCGTTTATCAGGCTATCCGGGTAGGAACGATGACACTGTAGCTTGGCGCGTGGCCTTCACGCGCAGCCACTTTGGGCGGCGCGTGACGGCGCGTGCGATGTCATCTCCGATCACGGTCAACATGGAAATTGATCCTTTCAGTGTAATTAACATTTTACCTTTAGAGTTCGAATTGTTCGGGAGTCATTCGGGATAATTTCGGGAGCTCGGAAGTTTAGGACCTTAAGGTTTATTTCGCCGAAAAATCCGGGAAAATTAGGAAACATCCTTCGAGCTATTTGAGGATGTTTGTAACCCTTCTTGTACATTTTTACAGGCCCAGACACTTCCGAAGCTACGGAGGAGCCGCGGGACGCGATTGACGCGTCCTAAGATTGTGAGTGGACTTTTTGATTTCTAAATTGGGCATGCATGACTATTTTGCTTATTTATCTCATGGTTTTACATATGATTTTATGATGGTGATTATGATACATCGGTTTTACGTGTTTTCACGTTTTTCGAGATCTTTATCGTATTTCACGCATTTCGAGGTTATGGTTTTTCGCTTATGCATGTGTGGTGATTTTGATGAAGTACCTGGATATGAGTATGCATGTTTCGGATTTATGATGTTTGATCATATTGTGAAGTAATTTTTGGAAATTGCATGTGTTGGAATTTGCATGTGAATTCGGACATAAGTCCTGTTATAATGTGATATGTTTTCGGAATGATGTTGGAAAACAGTTTGTGATGAATCCTGGTTTATTGTGGTTAAAAACGGTTTTGGGTTTAAAGACCCGGTTAATGGTTGGATCTGGTTTTGGGTTTAAAGACCCGGTATGTTGATGACGGGGGCGGGCCCGAAGATTGGGTTTAAAGACCCGAATTGAGTTTAAAGACTCGTGAGTTTAAAGACTAGATTATTATGATACCCCCGAGACCTATTAATCATGTTTTGAGTTTAAAGACTCGTTGATATCCCGGGAAGGCCTAATGTTGAGTTTAAAGACTCGGATGGATCCAACGGCATAATTGTGATTATTGGTTTACGTTTTACTTGAATTGTGCAAATAATGTTTCAAAATGACGGTTTCTGGGATCCGGTATTATTAAATGGTTTTATATGAGTTATGACGATCCTTATAACATTTTTCATGTGTTTCGGAATAAGAGTTTTCAAAAGTTTAATACGCAAGTTTTGAATATTTGGTTATGCATGCGGATTACAAAACTGGAGGGCGAACCCGATTTCGGAAAACTGTTTTTCCTGCAAAACTTATGTTTCGGTCCACTCACACTTTGTTGTTTTAAATTCCCTCCAGGTCGTGATACAAGTGCGGGGGCAAGCGCCGAGGCAGAGGCGGAGGCATAAAGTTTTCCGTTGCGGAGTAGTTAGTTCACAGAGTAGGACTTGCTTCTTTAACCTGTTTTGTAATATTGCTCTGTGAAACTGTGGACTTGACGTCCAGTCGGATGTATTTGTTTAATCTCCCTGGTCTGACAATGGGTGTGTTGTAATATTAATTAGTTTTCCGGTCTTTTGGATTCGATTGTCAGACGGGAGCAAGATGCTTCCCGATAATCGAGGCGATAATCGGGGTGGGTCCTGTCACTTAGTTATAGAGAAAGGGTCCACTCACAGTTACAGGGTACGTCACTCGCGTCCCGAATGTCCTGCACATTCCTCAACCTCCTCAGGGATTCCCGATCCTGTCAACAGTCACCAAACTACGTCACTAACACGTTAACGAAGGTTCTCCTAATTTCCCCAATTTTCCCGAACTTCAAACCGTAACGAACCGAGACCCTAAACCTTCGATCCCGCCGAACTAACTCAATTCGACGTCCGATTAACCCGAAACCTAACCCAAAAGATTCGTTACAACGTCTAGAACAAAACCCTAGTTGGAAGATTCCCCAGAAAATGCGCCACGCGCCCCCCACGAGCCGCCCAAAGTGGCTGCGCGTGGGCCTCACTCGCCTGCACTGTTCATCGTCTTCAACCTACGTCTAGGCGGTCCAGACCGGTTCAGCCAACCCGAACTGGCGTGACCGGTTCTCTGTCATCCATCCACCATTTCAGTCCCTCTTTCTACCATTCTCTTCGTCCTCTACCCAGTAATCCATTCCCCTCGACCAAACACGACAACAAAGCCTCTAAACCATTGTCCCAAACTCGAACCCGTGACCAACACAAACCTCTGTTCCACAATCCGACCACCCGTACACTTCCCCTTCACGGCGTCGACATCTACAGGTTCCTAAGGACCTAAGAAGTGGATTAAAACCTACCAGACACCTCGACTTAGCCCCTACCTTCTCGACTCAATGTTTGAACTTTACGGGAAAAACAGAGCATATAAACGGGTGAAAGAAATTACCTGCGTCCTGCTCTCCACCGTGAGCTCCACTGTGCTCACTCGACTCCCTTCAAGTCTCACAACACCACCACAGCTTCAATCCACGGGTTTTCTCACAACACAGCAACACCACCATCTCGATCCTTCTTTGTTTTTCACTGAAACCTCACACCACACACACAACTGTTTTGCCCACAATTCCACTCACAAATCACTCACCAATTCTCAGAATCTCTCTACTTCTCACTCACTCACTCACCAACACACACACTTCCAGGCCATCGATCAATTTTCTCTCAAACTCAGTCCCTGTTCTTCCTCTCCAGCACAACACGGCTACACACATTAAATTGAACCCGTGCACAAGCTAGAACCCACTAGACCTTTGCCACATGTCACAATCCCATAGTCCCAATTCCAAAATATCCAATTGCACCTGTACACTTGTCCTCATCCTCTTTGCACAAATCCCAAAGCACCCAAAAAGACCAAAATGCCCCTGTGAGTTAAAATTACCGTTTTTCCCTTCGTTGTTCTAGACCCGTATCTCGCCCGTCCAATGTCCGATGAAGGCATGCCGCCTGTCGTTAAACTCAGGACGACGAGACCTACCTAACGGTCCTAAGTTTACGTACAAAGACCCTGTCGTGCGAAAAGTCAACTTTTCCCCCTATTTTAACCAAATTACGGTAACACCCTCAACCTTCCGAACATCATAACTTCCTCCTCAGATGTCGGAATCGGGCCAGCCACCTGTCTACGAACTCGTGACGCCCCAAACTACATCACGGTCATCGGTCAATGCCCAATTGACAGCCCGAACTCAAAGTCAACATTTTGCCCAACCTTGGGGGCAAAATCGTCATTCTACGCTAACGGCCCAAAAATAACCAACTAAACACCGATTAACTCAGTTAATCTACCACTAATCACTCATCTAATTACTTCACTAATCCCGACTCTCGGGACGGGTCGTTACAAGGTCAACATGACATTTGTCCCATTTAATGTAACGAATATTTTGACACTGGTTTCGAGGAAATCGGTTATCGTTTCGATGGTGTTTTGAGTATCCGAAGTTTTATTATACGTTTAAAATACATATTTAAATCTCAAAAAATTTGGAGAAAATTATATGAAGTATATTGAGATGTTAGTGACCCAAATTTCAATTTCCAGAAATTACGGAAAAACGTGCAGCTCGGAAAGCGAGCGATATGGACGGTGTGTGTGAGTGGACTTTGTTTTCTAACCGTGATGCATGTGTATATGTTTTAAATGCTTTATTATATGATTTGATATGCTTGATGTTTCAATCCAGTGATTTCTCGATTTTCTGGATTATTATATGATTTTTGGCACGATTGTCGAGAAATTGTGAAATTCATGTTTTGGGCGTAGGCCTAGGATTGAAAATGATGTTTTGACTCGGGTTATAAGTCAGGGGTTGAAAATGATGTTTTGACTCGGGTTATGAGTCAGGAATTGATTTGATGTTTTCTGGACATATTTTATGGTTTTACGTGAAAATGGCAACTCGATTTACAGTTGCACGTATTTGCGTGAAAATGATATTTTGGGCTTGAGACCCAATGGAATTGTGTTTTTGATTGGATTTGTATTTCCATGTGGTTACATGATTATATTGATGATTTTCGGATTTATAAAATAAATCGGGACTTTGGTTTTCCGGATTTGAGGAAACTATATTTTGGGGCTGAGACCCTGTGTTAATAAATGATTTGGTTTTAATGCAAATTTTTTTCACTGATTTTCATAATGATGATGTGTTGCGGATATTTAGGGCTTTCGGGTGGAAATATGTTTTTTTTTGTTTCCCCGGAGTGCACCCTGGAGATAACGCTCGCCTTCGGAGGGAAGTGTTTACCCCGAAGTGGTCACGTAGCACGGTCTGTTGTCGTGCAGCCGAGGGAGGCTCGACTCATACCAGAGGTGCTGGATTATATGTAGATCGGTAAGTGATGTGTTCACGATGATCTGGATTGTCGGCTGGTGAGGTTTTCACAACGACAGATGCTCAGATTTTGAGCGGTCCTTGAGCCTATTTGATTTGCACGCGTAGTAGGGATAAACGTGACTATATGAGATTGGATATGAAAAAAAGTCCCGTGGTTTTATGAAAAATGATTTCAAGGAAAACGTGGTTTTATGGAAATTTGAATTAATTTTGATAAACATGAGTTTCATTGAAAATGTGGACTTGGAATTTAGAAACATGTTTTGATTTTTATCGGTCCACTATTCATACTAGATTGATTGCACACTATTACTCATGTTTTATGATATGCACACTATTCTTGTGGGTCCCAAGAATGAGTGAACCCAGAGACTAGAAAGGTAGCACAATTAGGTAAATTGGACCCAAGATAAAATGAATCGTAGGAAATTCCCTAAGTGGAATGTGTGTTCCAGAGTCTAGGGTGTGAGGGGGTATCCCTTAGGCTTAGTAAGTGGTATAAGATGTGGTTCACCCGCGGTAATTTGCTAGGTGACCGGGTATGCCAAGGATGGCATGAATGATTGAGATAAGATTGGACTCAAAATGAGTCAAGATTTTGGTTAGGACTCGAGATGAGTCATGATAATGTATCTAGGACTCTGGAGGAGCCAGGAAAGGTTGAACAGAATTAGGGTTTCTGACACAACCGACCCATGTGACTACGAAATGTTTGGCACTTGGGATGCCAAGTATTAGTATAAAGTTAGACACTGATGGAGTATGGGTTTATGAATTGGTATTGCTTAACCCTGTATCTTTGAATTAAGGATTTGGATGGGTCGTATCAGTTTCACTTAGTGATTAAAGGTTCAGGTAGAGACCCGTAGTGCATAGAGATTGGGACTTAGAGATAGTCGAGTTTAGTGGGACGCTAGTTGGGTCCACTAGGAGTGATAAGGTTAAGTGCACAGTGATGCTCATATTTGTGGGTCGTCTGGTCACATCATAAAGAAATGGCCATATATATTGGAAAAGTGATAGAGGCACTAGTGGGAGTGCAATAGAGTAGGGATTGACACTTGGATTGACTACTGATGTGTCAGGCAAGGGAAGAGTTGGTAGGACCTGTGTTGGACCATAGAGGTATGGTCGGGTTTGGGATCATGCACCTGAGGTGATTTGTTAAGGTATGAAAGTCGGTGAACCGACTGGAGTTACGGTAATGGTAGATTTGATGATATCTTTGTGGTCACCTTGGTAGTTAGATTTCGTGAAATTGGTGATATATAAGGGAGTAGACCCCTTTTTGTGTAAAGATACCTAGGATGACTGATGATACTAGCCTAGTGGCTGAATTGGGTATTCGTGGACTTGGATTGGGTTGGACATAATCCTTGGGATGGATTGGTTAATGACTCATGATACCTCTAGGTATGTCGATTAGAGAGTGTTATGTTGAGTCTAGGATTCCCAAGGGTAATTACTGGGCACATGTATGATACTTGTGGGTAGTGTTTGTGATGCCCAGTTAGGGCTGAGGATGTACGGATTGCTCAATAGATTTCCAGAAATGTTGCCAGGATGAGAGGTTGAGTTGATATTGGGAATCGTGTCGAGTATACGAGTTGAATTTGATATGACTAAGGTTAGTCGATGGAGATGCCTTTGGATGGGAAAATTAACCGGTTTTGGCTGTGAGTTGTTGAGACAGGTATTCTGACCACAGTTGGATTGGTTATGATAGCATGATGGATAACATGTTGGTGTGCCTACATCTACGGATGGGCAAGTGATGTGCTTGATGAATGTGTTGACTATCCTAAGAGAAAAATTAGTGGTGTTAGGTGTGGTCGACCAAAGTAGACTTGTGACATAAGTGATAGTAGTGGCGGGGGTTAGTGTGAATCCCGGGAAAAATAGACATTCTTTCTTGTGGACACATTGATGTGTCATTATGAGATTTGTGATTTGGCGAGGTGTTTTCAGCAGCATAGGACAAGGAATGCCGGTGCTAGCTAAACCCTCAGGAGTTTTACTTTCCCCTGCATGGTTTGGGATCGACCATATTGATCTATGGGTCGAGTATGCTGAGGACATACTTCTGGAAAGGACGACCATCAGGAATGGTAATGGATTGGTCGGGAGACATTGAGATTACGACCATATAGTCAGGTCGGGTATTATTTCGGAACGGTTAGAGAGGTAGCCAATATACTAAGTGGAGAGTTAAAATGTTTGATAGCGTAAGGACAAGTGGAATCCTGCTATTAATGGAACTCCGTGGGATTGGAGTAATACTTGACATTTGATCATTTGGACTACTGGGGTCCAACTGTAGGATCATACTTGGTGGATGACTTATGATATCGTATGAATGATTGTACTTGATGCCTAGTTACGGTATATAGGATGTACCAGTGGTGTGTGGATGAACGTGTTGGTAATCGGCTTAATTCTGATACCATTGGATTTGGTTGTGAACGTGAACTGGACATTGAATACGATGCACTGGGCAGAGTGATTTTGATGAATTCAGTGATTGTATGAGCAGGTGCTCTTAGCCATGGATGGCAAGTGAAACTCTAGTGTTGAGATGTGTGATCACTGCTGGGCTGGTGTTCAACGTGTTCCAGTTACACCACCTGAGTGAGTGAGATGACGGATACGTATACTCAGGATGAGTGAGTCGGTGGTTAGTGTAACTACAAGTTGCTTTGCGAGATGTTATCATGCTGTGACTTTATCAGCGTCTTGGATCGCTGAGGGGGTGACAGTTGTGGATACTGAGGTTGGTATTTGTCGTAGGATTGAGCTTGCCCTGCGAGGTGAGATCATGTTGTTGATCTTACGCTACAATAAGGAAGCTGTATTACTACGTGATATCACTGATTGGTTAATGATTGGAGCTTTACTAGGGGGGTAAAGCTTAGTGGTGATAGTTTGGATGGTAGTGTCTGCATGGACTTGCATGTGAGATTTGGTGACTCTCAATGGGAGCGGAGGTCAAGGTATATTAGTGATTGAGAGGAACCGTCAAGCTGAAGGAGTAAGCTTAATGGTGAAATTGTCAATTTCAGGTTATCAATTTCACTCGAGGTGATCGAGTGTAGTCGGTACGACGTGAGTCTATGATGAGACGTCTGAGTGCAGACAAGTTTTGTGTTGGTTGGTGGGTGTACAAGTGTACACGTGTTGTGAGGCCAAATTTGTTTTCCACGAGGTGGATGTGGAATAAGGATAGTTGGAATTTCGAGGACGAAATTCTTTAAGGGGGGAGGATTGTAACGACCCGTCCCGAATATCGGTATTAAATATTAATGAATTATGGTTTAGAATGACTAATCTCGGATTAGTTGAGTGAATCAGACAAAATGTGCAAAATGACCGTTTTGCCCCTAAGCGTGGGAAAAATGTTGACTTTTGACCCAGGAAGTCCAATGGACGAGGGCAAAGAACCATTACGTAGGTCGAGTCGATACGAATCCATAGACAGGCGGCACGCCGAAATCGGAGATTCGACGACGAAGTTGTGGTCACGGGAGCAAAATCGATTAACCGAACAAACCGGGATTTTGATTAAAATATTGTGATCAGTGTTTAAGGACACTTGGATGAGCGACAAGTGTCACCCATCCCTTGTTTTGAGGCCTAAATTCTGCTCCATGTTTCGGGGAAACATCATCATGATGTTTTATCATTTTTAATCATCTTTAATCATTCTTAATCAACACCATTAGTCTTCTTCTTTGTATTTTCTTCAAACCGTGAACACTAATGGAAGCAGAGCTTAAGATAATTGGCTTCCTTCCATAGCCATTCTTGAGATGGAAAAATTGAGAGATTGAAGAGACTGAGTTAGAGAGGGAAACACGGGAACAGAGAGAGTGTGGTGAAACAGAGAATCGAATTTTAGAAATTTTGGGGGGAAATTCGAAATTGAAGCTTTGAGCCTTGAGGATCAAAATTGAGCTCAATTTGAGTTTTCTGGGATTGCCACGATCAGAATCAACGAAAGAACGAAGCAAATTGATGTCCAATTGGCTCTGAACGGACAAGACGACAGTAACCAATTTCGAAGGTTGATTTATGATCTTGGAGAGATCAAACGATGAAATCGAATTGGGGAATGAGTTTCTCATGGTCCAACAAATCTTCTTGGTGGATCAATTGAAGGAAATCTGTTGAGATTGATGAATTTCGAAGAAGGAGCAGTACCCAGGTGTTCTTCGACATTCATCTTCGAATTGAAGAATTAAGGTAAGGATTGGTGAAATTAAGCTTACAGAACTTTAATTGGACTTAAATCGAAGCTGTTTGAATGTTCAATTGAAAGAATTGATCTCGAATTGATGGGAAACGAGTCGGGTTAAGACGCGGGTTGCAGGACCCGAATCACAGAGAATCAGGTTGGGACGATGACACTGTAGCAAGTGTGTGGGTTTCACGCGTAGCCACTCACGGCGGCGCGTGACGGCGCTTGGGCACGAATCTCGAGGTGAGGTCAACATGACTTTTTTCCCATTTAATGTAACGAACATTTTGACACTGGTTTCTAGGAAATAGGTTATCGTTTCGATAGTGTTCTGAGTATCCGAAGTTTTATTATACGTTTAAATACGTATTTAAATCTCAGAAAATTTGGGGAAATTTATATGAAGTATATTGAGATGTTAGTGACCCTGGTTAATGATTTTGGATAGGAATTTCAATTTCCAGAAATTACGGAAAAACATGCAGCTCGTAAAGCGAGCGATATGGACGGTGTGTGTGAGTGGACTTTGTTTTCTAACCGTGATGCATGCATATATGTTTTAAATGCTTTATTATATGATTTGATATGATTTGATATGCTTGATGTTTCAATCCGGTGATTTCTCGATTTTCTGGATTATTATATTATTTTTGGCACAATTTTCGAAAAATTGTGAAATTGATGTTTTGGGCGTAGGCCCGGGGATTGAAAATGATGTTTTGACTCGGGTTATGAGTCAGGGGTTTAAAATGATGTTTTGCCTCGGGTTATGAGTCAGGAATTGATTTGATGTTTTCCGGACATATTTTATGGTTTTACGTGAAAATGGCAACTCGAGTTTACGGTTGCACGAATTTGCGTGAAAATGATATTTTGGGCTTGAGACCCAATGCAATTGTATTTTTTATTGGATTTGTATTTCCATGTGGTTACATGATGATATTGATGATTTTCGGATTTATAAAATAAATCGAGACTTTGGTTTTCCGAATTTGAGGAAACTATATTTTAGGGCTGAGACCCTGTGTTAATAAATGATTTGGTTTTAATGCAACTGTTTTTCACTGGTTTTCATAATGGTGATGTGTTGCGGATATTTAGGGCTTTTAGGTGGAAATATTTTTTTTTTTGTTTTCCCGGAGTGCACCCTGGAGATAACGCTCGCCTTCGGGAGGGAAGTGTTTACCCCGAAGAGGTCACGTAGCACGGTCTGTTGTCGTGCAGCCGAGGGAGGCTCGACTCAGACCAGAGGTGCTGGATTATATGTAGATCGGTAAGTGATGTGTTCACGATGATTTGGATTTTCGGCTTGTGTGGTTTTCACAGCGACAGATGCTCGGATTTTGAGCGGTCCTTGAGCCTATTTGATTTGCACGCGTAGCAGGGATAAACGTGACTATATGAGATTGGATATGGAAATAAGTCCCGTGGTTTTATGGAAAATGATTTCAAGGAAAACGTGGTTTTATGGAAATTTGAATTAATTTTGATAAACATGAGTTTCAAAGAAAATGTGGACTTGGAATTTAGAAACATGTTTTGATTTTATCGGTCCACTATTCATACTCTATTGATTGCACACTATTACTCATGTTTTATGATATGCATGCATGTTTGTGAAAACTGGAGGGTAAGAATGTATTTTGGCAAATGTATTTATCGAAGTTTATTTTTGTCCACTTACACCTTTTCTGTTTTATTGACCCTTCAGGTCGTGGCGCGATGATCGGGGCTATTAGAGAGGTGGAGGTATGAGTGGGCACAGATGCAGCTATCCCTTGTTTGGCAAGTCTTGGAGGGTAATTTCGGAACTTCATTTGGCTTGTTAGACGAGAGCAAGACCGGGCACGGTTATTTACGTCCTTAGGGGACGGGTCCTGTCATCGGTTGTTGCTACCTCAAGCTCTTCCTTCTCTTCTATCGTCTTTGATCATTTTTCGAGTTCTTGGTGCTCCAGCTGGTACACATGGATTTTTTTTTTTTGTAGAAATTGGAAACTTTAGAGTTCTGCCTCTGCCGTTATTCTTCTTTTATGAGCCTTTCAAATTTGGTTGTTGATACTACTATCTCTTGGAGATTGGAAAAAGGTAGTATTATCGAATTTCTTTCTGAGGGAAAACTTCTGATCTCGGTGTGCGATAGCTACCATCTGGGAATTATTGGTGGGAAACCTACATTTCATTTTCATTCTTTTGAACCAGAAAATGAAGTCTTTTGTTGTTTCATGTTCACCTTACCTGAGAGCAGTCAGGTCGCTGATTGTAACTTCAGGCTTGATTATGCAGAACTCTTCATGGAACTTGGCTTCCATTTGTCCCCAAGTGTCAATGGATGCCTCAGGCAACAAAGTGTACCAAGAGAAAGCATCGCCATACATGGTGTAACGACCCATCCCGGAATTCGGGATTAGATTACGGACTAATCATGATTAGCAGGGTTAATCGGTGATTAGTCGGGCGAACTCGGACGAACGGTGCAAAATGACCGTTTTTCCACTGGTCGTGGGCAAAACGTTGACTTTTTATTCGGACGGTCAAACGGACTTTGACCAATGCCCGTGACGTAGTTTGGGACGTCACGAGTTCATAGACAGGTGGCACGTTCGATTCCGACGTTCGTGGTGGAAGTTATGACGTTCGGAAGTTCAAGGGCACTTTCGTAATTTGGACGAAATAAGGGGAAATGTTGACTTTTTGTTCGGGTGGTCCGATGGCCGAGGACCGTTAGGAAGGTCTCGATGCCCTGAGTTTGTAGACAGGCGGCACGCATCAATCGAAGTCCGAATGACCGAGTTACGGGCATGGATGCGTGAGGGGCATTTTGGTAATTTTCTGCACAAGGGCAAAATGGTAATTTCACGGGGGCTGCTGCACGGGCACTGTAGCACCGTGAATGGGGAAACACGATCAGTGCACGGGTGATTTGTTTATGCTTGAAATTGGAAATGATTATGGGCTAAATGGTTATTTAATTGCTAATTGGACTGTGTGTGGGAGACATGGCTGTGTGGGACGGTGAGGAGGCGGTTAAAACCATGGCTGGAGGTCTATTCACGGGAAACAATTCCCAGTGGGACTAAGGGTGTCTCCCACGGGTTGCTGTCGATTGTGAGCCGTTAGTTGGGTGCCTGGTGAGGGTTAGGATCATTCTGGGTCAAGTTCGAAGTGAGGGCAGAGTGCTGTTGAACGGAAATCGAGTTCGAAGGAAAAATGGAAAATGGAGGGAAAATACTCAGTTTAATTTCTGGGAGGAATTGGACCAAACCAAGGACGGCTTGAGGCTTCTGGGAGGAATTGGAACTGAATCCCATCAACTTCGAAGGAAAACCGACGCGGGTTGGACTGGAACTGAGGTTCCAGATTCTGGAAAATCGCAGAGCTGTGGACGATCACTTCCAGGAAATGTCGTGTCCAATTGATCACACATTTCAGTTCCTTCTAGGCCTAGAATCCTTACTGTGAAGTTAATTTGAGTTTGATTGAGAAAACATAGAGTTTGGGTGATCGACCCGTTTGGGTGATCACGGGTCGTGGGTCTAATTTTGGGACTTTCTTGGTGAATCAGGGACATGGAACTTTGATTAGATAGTTGAAGAATGATTTAGAATAAAAAACGGAAGGAATCGAGGTTGAATTGATGGCTATCTAATCGGGTTGGAATCGCGGGTATCAGACCCGAATTACAGAGAAACGGGCGAGGACGGTGACTGTAGCAGTCCCTGTAGCAGGCGCGTGGCTTTCACGCGCAGCCACTCACGGCGGCGCGTGACGGCGCGTGGGCACGAATTCCGAGGTACGGTCCACACGAATTTTGTCCTATACGTTATAACGAACATTTTAGCGTTGGTTCCATGTCATTCAGATCCCGTTCGGATACCTTTCGGGATGTCCGAAGGTTTTATGTCGGGTTTAAAAATACTTAAAAATTCGGGAAAATTACGGGACTTGAATAGGATGTTATTGTGGAGGTTAGTAACCCTCTAATGTGATATGAACAGGTTCGGGAGTCCCGGTGTTAGTGACGAGGCCCGAGAAGGCCGGTGGCACGCGTATCGAAGCGCTCGGTTAAATGGTCTGTGAGTGGACATTGGTTTTGATAAATTCTATGCATGCATAACTGTTTCATGATTGTGGTAATTGCTTTTATATGCTTTGATTTGGATATCGGTGAATTTATGTGGATTCACGCATTTCGAGGCGATTTACGTGTTTGCGCATAAATCGAGATTTTCCGGATTTGCACTGATTTCCATGATTGTGGTTTGAATATGATTTTATGAAACAGTTACGGATTTGATAAAGTAAATTCGGGCCAGGGGCCCAGTTGATTCAAGAAATCGGGCCAGGGGCCCAGTTAATTTATATATGTGATTTCGGGTCAGGGACCCTAAAATGGAATTGAATAAATGATTTCGGATTTAATAATCAAATAATTGGACTTATGACGGTTTTATGGAAATTCGGGGCAGGGCCCTTGTGATATTTTGAAAACGAATAATAAAATGTGTTCCATAAAACCATCTCGATACGAGGATATATATATATATATATATATATATATATATATATATTGGTCTCCTCCAGGTGTCTGGGACACTGGGGAAGTCACGGTGCATTGCCTGCGAGGGGTCATTGTACGGAGCGGCCGGACCGTATAGTGACTCAGGAGCAGGATTGCTATGATTAGACGTATGGGA
Source organism: Prinsepia uniflora (assembly GCA_032719365.1). Lineage (NCBI taxonomy): Eukaryota > Viridiplantae > Streptophyta > Magnoliopsida > Rosales > Rosaceae > Prinsepia > Prinsepia uniflora. Next base: position 30,096,486 of record CM064874.1, read on the forward strand.
CGTCAGACATCTGGGATGTTAGAGATATGGACCCGGTGAGACCCCGGGCAGCACGCGTTGCTTAATACCGTGAGATATGACGTCTGGGACGTCAAGCGTCTGGGACGCTAGGCATCTGGGATGCCGGAGATGGTAAAGTAATAAACATGTGCCACTGGATTTATGAACTAACTTTTGGATTGATTTTTGGATTGAAACTATGTTTGCGGTTTCCGGGCTAAGGCCCTAAGGGTTATTTCAAATAAATATTGATTATTGGTTTTTGATGCATGCATATGTTTTTACTGAGGGGCATAAATGTCTTATAAAATGTATTTTACGAACTTGTTTATTTTCGTCCACTCACAACTTTTGGTTTTTTTTTATGCCCTTCAGGTTGAGCGCGGATGCGACTGCAGCAGGGGACCGGGACATTGCATGCCTCCTTCATCGATCCTTGCGCACTCTGGATGCCCGTAGGGGCAGCGTCGTTGGATTATCCCTTGTCTGACACTTCGTGTCAGACGGGAGCACGTCACATCCTGTGGTAATCCCGGGGGGGGGGGGGGGGGGGATTGGGATGGGTCGTGTCACATGGACCTACTGAATAGACATAACTTGAGGAAATGGTTATATTCAACAGCCACACATTGGGATGAGAATCTCCCTATATGTTCCAAGGATGACATGCTGCCATCTCCACTAAAGAGCGTAAATGTTGGCGGCTTGAAATTTCTGGGAAAAAGGGTTGTCCTTATCTATATAATCCGAGTAAGGCTTTCCATAGGTCGGAACATTTATTCTCCTAGGAGGTGTCGGTTAACTTGTTATCAGACATCTTAGATCATTCATCTTGTTCATAAGTGCTTGATGTTCTATCGTGTGAGATGGTTTTATATTAGGGAAAAACTATTCATCTAACCTTGCTTCATCAAGATCATGTTTTCTCCAGTCGTTTAATATGTTTCTACTTTTTGACGGAATAATGGGTTTGAATTCTCCCTGGCCATTAGGTGGCTAGTTCCTAGAAAACATCCCAGAATCCAAGCTCGGAAACTCCTGGTGAACTCTGCTTGTTTTCGGGATCCCAATCACTGATCCTCTCGGGAAGGCTAGTATCGAAAATAGGGTCTCAAGAACTGATGCTCTTGAATCCATATGATTCTTTCATTTTCCAGGTTTTAAGATCACCAATGGTATGACATTAGTGTCCTTATTTAGAGTCATATTACGGCTGGAAAGCTCTTGAACCTGGAAATTTAGAGTTTTAGTCTGCAAGCTGATGATAGACAAGATTTCTTTGAAGAATTTCACGAAATCCTTTTTAGCCATAACCTGGCTGGTGATTTCTTTGAGTAGTCCATCACGTGGTGGCTCCATGCCAACTTGCTGGGTTGGTATGTTAGGACCCGTCCCAATCCCCCCGGGATTAACGAGGGACGCTCCTGATCCCGTCTGACACGAAGTGTCAGACCAGGGAAAATTAAAACCTTTAGCCTTTCAGCTTCCAGAGTACGCCAGGATCCGGAGGAGGTATGCGATGTCTCAGTCTCTGTTATAGTCTGCACCGTTTTCAACTTGAAGGGAATTGAAAACAGAAAGACTCTGAATGGACAAAAATAACAGAGTTTATAAAACATATTTCATAAAAGACCTTTATACCCTTCACTAAAAAGCATGCATGCATAGGAAAACCATTTATCAAACCACATATGTTTAAACAACCATAATCATACGAGCCCTTGCCCAAATCCATTTACAGAAAACTAGAACATAACAAAAATATGTGGGATCTCAGCCCAAATCCATTTATTATCTATAAAACACAATTTCGCAAACCAATTGAAATCATGTTTATCTAATTTCATATAGCCAATCCTGTCACGGTATCTAGAGCTACGCGCCCATAAACCTTCATGAACCATAAATCCATTTGTGGATCCCTGACCCGAAATCATAATCTTAAAACATAACTGGGCCCTAAGCCCAAATCCACATACAAACTGGGCATCTGGCCTGAATCGTAAACCAACTGGGCCTCGTGCCCGATTTGGTAAACTAAATAGGCCTCATGCCTGATATCGTAAACTAAATGGGCCTCGTGCCCGATACTTAAGTTAACTGGGCTCCGAGCCCGATTCGTGAACCAACTGGGCCTCGAGCCCGATACGTAAATCAATTGGGCCTCCGGCCCGATGCCTTGTGAAATCAAATGGACTTCAAGTCCGAGAGTTTGTAAATGAAATGAATCTCGTGCCCGATCCATAATTCCAAATCCGAAATCGATTCAAGAACTAATTGGGCCTCTAGCCCGAGAACGTAACTAAAAGGGACTTCGAGTCCGAGGGTTTCCAAAACAAATGGGTCTCGAACCCGAGTTTACCTTTTCAAATCCAAAACCATTTTATGAAATCATTTCCAAAACCATAAGCACTGAAAAATCAGTGTAAAACTGAAAACTTCGATTTACGTGCAAGCACATAAATCGCCTCAAAATGCGTGAAATCATGTAATTCACAACCATCCAATTCAACATCATATAATCATGTCCATAAAACATAGAAACCATTTATAGATGCATCACAGTTTAGCAATCAGGGTCCACTCACAGACCTTCCTAAGCTGCCACCTCGGTTTGCGTGTCGTAAGCCTCACCAGGCTAATCGTCGTCACCGGGACCTCCAAACCTGTCCAAATCGTAATAGAGGGTTACTAACTACTTAAATAACCACTCACTAAAGCCCCGTAATTTTCCAGAATTTTTAACTATTTTTAATCCCGATCCTAAACCTTCGGACAACCCGAAATCTATCGAAACGATGTCCGATTGACACGAAACCAGTCCCAAAATGTTCATTACATAGAATAGATGAAATTACATGTTGGAAGTTTCCCCAAATGACTGTTCACACGCCCTCACGTGCCCCAAGAAGGTCCTGCACGTGGGCCTCACGCGCCCACTGTGCAGTCATCTTCTTCATGCGACTAAACCGGTCCAACCCGGTTTTCTTGTGCGGCCGGTCTGCCTAGACCGGCATGATTGGTTCGGCCTGGTTTCTCCCCCATTTTTCATCCTTTTTCGACCTAATCAATCCCAATCATCCTATTTCATGATTTCCTATCTATTTATATAAAGAAAACAATTAAAAACTCCCTAACCCCTTAGTTCCAAAACATGGTTCAAGGTCCAAAGTTTTTCATTTATTCCCAGGGTGGCTCAGCCATCCCCCTGCTGTCAACCACCACTCCTAGGCATCCACAAGACTCAGTAACCACCCCCCAATCACCCACTAACATCCTAACCATTTAAACCCAATTTTTGAATCGTAAAAATAGGGAATGGGTTCGGGTTTTACCTGGTTGGGGTGCCACCGCCGTCCACGATGGCGAGCCGCCCTGCAGCTACCTCATAGTCCTTCTCTCTCTCTGTCCTCACACATAAACGATTGGGGAGGGGGAATATAGTTTTGGGTTCACTGGTTTAATGGTTTGGGTGGGATGGTCGAATGAAGAAGGGAATGGGGAAATAGATGCATGAATTCAATTTCAATGGACAATGGATAAGTGACACTTGTCACTCATCCATTGGGCCTTCCTAAAATATCTGGGCCCACACTAAAGACAAAAGTCCTCTTTTTCGTCTCATAAAATGTGTCGTTCCAAATAGTTCCCAAAACTTCCTTGAACCATAACTTCTACGTTCGACGTCCGAATCCGACGTGCCGCCTGTCTATGAATTTGTATCGTCCCGATCTACGTAACGGTCCTCGGCCCTCGGCCATCGGACCTCCTAGGTCAAAAGTCAACTATTTACCCCTTTTAACCAAATTACCAAAATACCCATGAACTTCCGAACATCATAATTTCTTCCTCGAATGTCGGAATCGGATGTGCCACCAATCTATGAACTCGTGACGTCCCAAAATATGTCACAGTCATCAGCCAAAGTCCATTTGACTGCCTAAACGAAAAGTCAACGTTTTGCCCATTCTAGGGAAAAAATCGTCATTTCGCGTCGTCCTTCCGAAAGTACCCCACTAATCACCGCTAACCTCACAAATCCTTGATTAGTCACTAATCTAATCGTGAAATTCGGGACGGATTGTTACATGGTAACTCAGGAGCCATTTTTTTGAGAAAGATCCTTCATAAATCTTCCTTTAGTGTTTTCAGCGTCGTTGAGCATACCTAAACTTTGGCATGCATTAAAAAGAGTCCCACTGGGCATGCATTTAAACTTTGACCACTCGTAGGGTCTTTGTTTTTTTGGTGATGTGTTGCAGATGATGCTGGATGGGCTGGGTTTAATGGGTCTTTGGCTACAGTCGTTCTTTAAATGGGTAGATTAGGAAGTAAGTAGGTCTTTCAATTCAAGTGCAAGTGTGCCACTAATAGAAGTTGATACTAGACAGTGTAGATGGGTTTCGTTTTTTACCCAAAAACCTTTCTTCTGATCAAAGCGATCGCGAAGCAAGCATACAAGATTAGTTTACGTTGTTATTTTCTATGGATTTTTCAAGGACTTTAATAATTATCTTTCCAGCGTAGTCCAAGTTCAGTTATTTCGATATTCAAGTTGGTGACGTTGTTATTTCAGTGGCCAGGTGGCTGGAGGTCCGAGGTTCCTTCAAGTCAGAATCAAATTATTCGAACTAATGCTCAAAGATGGTATTCCGACTTGGAAAGTTATGAACTACACTTGGATGGTGTATCACGACTACCAATTACTACTTAAAAAAACCTAGTTTGTATTGAAATAGGAATGGATGTATAAATATTGGAATGTAAAATGAATGAAATTGAACTGAGTAATAACTAAAATTATAAGAACATAAAAGTAAATTATTTCCTTCACATTCAAACCTGTATCGAGCAAGAAATTCTAGAAATAATCTACTAAGATGAAGGAAATCTTGTCATGAGATGGTCGAGCACTCAAATGCGACGTCGAAAAGGAGATTTGAGCACCTCAGTGACTAGCATGAGCTAGCAGTCGGGATGACATTTCCGTAAATCGGTAGTTGGGATAACTTTTCGTGAGCTGATAGTTAGGATAACCTTCTGTGAGCCGGTAGTCGAAATGACTTTCCCTGAGCTGGTAGTCGAAATAATTAACCCTTATGACAATATTTAGTTGGAAAGAAGGTTAATCTTAGCAAGCCTCAACGACCATTCATGAACTAGCGGTCATAATGAGGTTAACATTTATGATAATTTTCAGTGAGAAAGAAGGTTAGTGTAGGAAATGAAGCTAACCATTATGACATTACTACTGGGGCGGTTAGAAAGACAGTTAGGCGTTGGCGTAAATGCCTCGACGAGATGAGAAGAGAAACTGCATCTTGATTTCTTAGGTTGAAAGAAGCAGTTTTTGTCACAAGGGCCAACCTTTGTTAAACCATGAAACCTTGGTCAGGTTTTCATAAGTTTAGAAATTGATGGAGATCAATTTGCTAAGTTTTATTGGTTGATTATCGATCCTTTGAGAAGCTGGGTCTTCTCTTTTTTATAAGATGTAAAAAAGCTGATCAAGTTATGAAGTTGAGCCATTGGTGGGCCCCGTGCTACCTTTTTTTTAGTTGGAAACTGCCCATTTACCTTCATTTTCTTCGCGTGTCAAAACCGCCCATGCTTTTCTTCCTTTTTCATTCGAAGTCACTTGGACTGGATATTTATTTTTCTTGGGCCTTTAATTCCTTCGAACCATTGGCTTTGGCCCAATAATATATTTTTTTTCGGGTTTACACATCCAGATTATGTTCTTGCCCAAAATGTGTTTCTCGTTTTAGAAGTCGAGTGTTTTGAGACAACCTTTGCTGGACTTTTGCATGGAACTTGGTCTACAAAGCGAGGAGGTGGACCACTCATAAGGTCTCTTTTTTGTTGGTGATGTGTTGCGGATGATGCTTGATGGGCTACCATGATGGGTCGTTAGTTACAGACGTTCCATAAATGAGCAGGCTAGGAAGTAAATATGCCTTTTCAACTCAAATGCATACGTGCCACTAGTAGAAGCTGCTATTGGACAGTGTAAATGAGTTCCATTTTCGGCCTAAAATCCTTTCTTCTAATCAAAGCGATCGTGAGGAAAACAGACAAGATTAGTTTGTGTTGTTCTTTTCTATGCATTTTTCAAGGATTTTAATAATTTTTTTTCTAGCATAATCCATGTCTAGTTATTTGGCCATGATATTCAAGTTGGCGACATTGTTATTTCAGTGGTCATGTGGTGAGAGGTCCTAGGTTCCCTCAAGTCAAAATCAAAGTATGCAGACCAATGCTCAAAGATGGTTTCTAACTTGGAAAGTTTTGAAACACACTTGGATGGTGCATCCCGAGTACTAATTAATACTTAAAACAATCTGGTTTGTATTGAAATGAAATAGAAGTACAAATACTGAAATGTAAAAGTACTAGAATTGAATTGAGCAATAACTAAAATTACAAGTACATAAAAATAAATTATTTCCTTCACATTCAAGCTCGTAAGAAGCAAGAAATTCCAAAAATCATCAATTGAAATAAATATCAATCAGAAATCATGTCATAAGATGACAAAACACTTAAATATGACAACAAGATGTCAAAAGGGAGGTTTGAGCACCTCAATGACTAGTCATGGACTAGCAATCGAGATGACTTTCTATGAATCGGCAGTCGAGATGATTTTCCATGAATCAGTAGTTGAGATGACTTTTCATGAGCTGGTTGTCGAAATAATTAACCCTTATGATAATGATTAGTTAGAAATAAGGTTAATCTCCACAAGCCTCAACGACCATCCATGAACTGGCAGTCGGAATGAGCTTAACCCTTATGTCAAAATTCAATTGGAAAGAAAGTTAGTGTAGGAAATGAAGCTAACCATTATAGCATTGCTACTGGAGTGGTCAGAAAGACGGTTAGACGTTTGCATAAATACCTCGAGGAAGTGAGAAGAGAAACTGCATCTTGATTTCCTAGGTCTAAAGAAGTAGTTTTTTCCATAAGGGCCAGCCTTTGTTAAACATGAAACATTGATCGGGTGTTCATAGGTTCAAAAATTAATGGAGATCAATTTACCGAGTTTGATTGGTTGATTATCGGTCCTTTGAGAAATTGGGTTCTTCTTTTTTATAGGCGGTGAGGAAACTAATCAAGTTGCTAAGCTGAGCCTCTGGTGGGTCCTGTGCTGCTGTTTTTTCCGTTGAAAACCGTTTTTTTTTTCCTTCATTTTCTTTGCATGTCAGAACCGCTCATATTTGTCTTCCTCTTCACGTTCCAAGTAGTCGCTTAGGCTGGATTTCTATCTCTCGTAGGACTTAAATTCCTTCGAACCATTGGCTTAGGATCAATGAGATTTCTTTAGGTAAAAACGTAAAGAAACAGAGATTAAAGGAGGTTAGCTCCATATCCACCATCAACCTAATGCCCATGTTGATCCCCATGCCTCAAAGTCTCTCAAACTTCAACGAAGGATAGTATTTTAGGGAAAACTCAACCCACTCGATCAGTACTTCTTAACCATTTGGCTTTTAGCTCGAGTCATACATACAGTGGTGGAACCACTTGAAGCCCAGAGGGGGCTCAGGCTCCCATGTGCAATTTTTTTTTGTTACATGTATATGTATATGTAGTCATACTAGTATCGTTATACTTTGTGTCTTATATTTTCTATTTGTACATGAACTATCAAATATTATTTAATTATTATAAGTTTGAGTGCAATTAATAAAAAAAAAAGTTCGAGTGCAAAAGTAATTATTTTGCAGAATTTTAGATACTCAAATTGAAAATAACACTATTGATATTGAAAAATGAATAAACATATACTCACAAAATTCTCAAAATCATTGCTATTATTTATATATTTTTATTTTTGTTACCATTACAATTGTCTATATAAAATTCTCTTTTTTAATGTTAATTTTCTTCGTGATGGAATCAAAACATTACTATAAAATTATTTCGATCGAAGAATATTCTTAATATTATTTATAAAGTGCTCCCATTAACCTAAGTTTCTAACTACGCCACCACATACATGTGACAGTGTGACTTCTCTATATATGAGATCGATTGCTTTGCTTCATTCTAATTAAGCTTGGTTCTTGCTTCTCTTAAGAGATTTGGAAACATAAAAATTTCTCCATACCAAGAGCTAATTAAACCAGTCATCCAAGCCAAGGAGAGGAAGGTCTAACACTTATATCTTCTTTTATTTTTATCATCTTCGTGTTTATGGTGTTTTCCAATTCACCTGACAAATAAAACTGTTACTACCAAAACAAAAAAAGAGAAAAGGAAAATGGAGACGGAGACTGCGTAAAATCTTCCGGGCGTTATTTACAAATCTTAACGCGCTTTTCACTAAACCACCCTCACGAACCGCCAAAAAGTTCACCACGTATGAGGAGGCGTGAGACCGGTATTACCACATCATGCCAAGGGTATTATAGTAATAAGTGTTGCAATGATCAAGACGAATTGTGTTTCTGAGTTTTAAATTTAACACATTGAAACCTCAACGGTCAAACTTTGACCGTCTCTCTTTGAAACAACTCTGGGAAATGCTATGCTGGTTGGTCTTGTACAAATTCAAGTCACCGCGCATGGCTTTCCCAAACCCTGAGAATCCTAAACACATCTTACTTGAAACCCTAAGAAGACCCATTCATTTCTGATTCAATTACACTTCCTAAACCCCCAACGCATCATGGAAACCGTGTCGTTGGATTTCCTTCTCCCCTCCTTGTGGGAGATCAAGGTTACAGTGGCTGCCTCCGTCTTCGTGATCTTCGCTTACTGGTTCTTCACGTACAGAGACAGTGGATATTGCTATGCTGATCGACAACTTGTGGAGAATTCTGGTGATTTTGGCGGGGCCATTGATGACAAAGACAAGGTCAATTCACTAATTTTGATTTTGATTTTACTAAAGTCCTAATCTTTTATGTATGTTTATGAGTTTAAGTTGTCAGTGTACTTGTGACTTCTGTAGCTATAGTATGACTTTGCTTCATACTCGCAACTGATGTTTATATGATAACAAGGCGAACCCAGTAATCTAATTTGCTTATTCTTGTTTTGTTTGGAGTTTAAAAATCTCATCACTTACTTTATACTGTTCATACTATTCTTTTCTTGGTGTGAATTTTAATGGGTTTTCAGGGTGAGGAGAAGCTCAATTAACTCCTTTTACATCCCTCTTTGTTAGCAATAATTTTTTTAATGTGTTAAAGTTCCATTTTTTTTAGTCCTTGGTCTCCTATAATCATTTCAATTTTCAAATTTCTAGGATTATCCTCCATGACAGGAAGCCAATTTTCTTTTCTTCTTAATTTTGTAAACATCTGGGTTTCCTATCGAATAATTCTTCCTTTGACATAAAAACGGCGAAAATAGTTTCACTTTGTTATAATCTTTCTAATGGGTGTTCTTCGGGGTTTGCAGTAACTAGTGCTATTGCTGTGATAAGACAAGGTCATGTCAAAGTCATTTCTAGTGTTTCCTATCTTTTGGCTGCCTGTGTTTTACAAATTCATAAGATTCCTGAAGTGACTTCTTTAATGGTATGAACTGATACCAAGGGAAACTGGCATTTTATTCCAGGGTTTGTAAATGATCAGAATAGGAATTTTTTTTATTAAGATACCAAAGAGCATGAATAAGCAAAGCCTCTTTCTGAGAGAGCCATTGCACAGCCGAGTCGACCTTTTGGAAAGAAGAAATAAATAATATTAGAAGGAAATAATTTTTATTAGATTAAAAAGTTAACACCAGGTGTGGGTGTAGGGAATGCAAAACCTTCATTTGTGGGTCTCCGGTACCTTTGGAAAATTACAAAAACAAAGTAACTCTGTTACCTTTTAGAAGATATGTTTTACATTACTAGGGAAACAAATGCAAACCTTTTTCACATTGTTTTGCTTGTTAAAATTTGAACTACCATGCCAAAACTCATTCTTAACCTTCATTCCATGCCAAAGTATTTTATTTCTTTTTGTTACCTTTATAGTGGGATTTTTATTACCTTTCGATTCTGTTTTTGTGGGAGGGGATAATTATTAATTTAGAAATAGTGAGCAGATTTTGGCTTTCTTAATGGTACATGTTTTCTTTACCCGCTGTTTTTGGACATCCATTGTTGTTGCGATATGCTTTTTCAAATACAGCCTGTTTCCTTGAGTAATTTTTAACTTGTTTGACATGCAGTTCTGCACTTATTTTTGTAGATCCAGTTGAAAGGAGATCTTCAGAATAGTTCTGCATATTTAATCAAGGTATACCATGATTAATTTTGGGGTTTATTCTTCAATCAATGAAGACATGAATGTAAAAGTTTGTGTTGTTTTCCTGTTATAAATTAGCTGTTTGACTTAGCATTACTGCTTTCCAGCTGGAACTGTTGGCTGCCAAGAATCTTATTGGTGCAAATTTGAATGGCACATCAGATCCTTATGCTATGATCACGTGTGGGACAGAAAAACGATTCAGGTTGCCAGACTTTGGTTCTTATAGAGTGCTACTTTTAGTTTATTAATGGTTAAGAGCATATATGTATATAATTTTATACACTAACACATATATTTATATTTATATATATATGTATGTCTTATATCTCATGAGAAGGTCTTATGTACTCTTGTCTCCGGTGCAGTTCAATGGTCCCTGGTTCAAGAAATCCCATGTGGGGAGAGGAGTTTAATTTTTCTGTTGATGAGCTTCCTGTTGAGGTAGAAATGTTGTTGTAATTTTGTGGGTTGGCACTGTAAAAACTGTAATAGTGGGGTCTAATAATGAGAAGTGGTTTTTTCAATTAAAAAAGCCATGTTATTGAAATGAATTAAGCACTATGTAATCTATATCTTTTGTTGGTGGATATTACATTAAAAGAACTTTCCAATAAGCTATAGAGATAAGGTGGTTCTTGTATCTCTAGGGCATCTATGGTGCTGCAGTTTCTGTATTTCCTGTATTTTTGTTAAAACAAATGTACCAATGCCTCCTGTCAGTCATAGACCCTTGTTGATATTTTCCGTGGGTGCCTCATATAGGAAACATATTTTTTGGAAAATAATGGTTTTTATTTTGTATTTTTTTTTGTATCCATAGCTATATTCTATTCGTTATCAACAGATACTTATTTCTTTTGTTTGGATTGAATTTGGGAAGAGGTTGAGTAGTTTTCTAACTGCAAACAGTTGTACCTTTCTATATTCGTTCATTTGTTAGTCATCATTTACCAAAGTGACCCCCTCCCTATTGGTTTGTTGGGGTTGCTGACCTTTCTATCAATTCTACTGTCTTACTCTTCCAAGTTCAGATTAAAGTTAGGTACTTGTTTCCCTTAGAAGGATCAACATTGCATGTATATCTCTTATTAACCAAAGTCTTATTTTTGTTTTTGACCTCTTTAGATGCGTAATTTATATCAGTACGACATGATGGTTGATTTCTGTATGTAAGATTGGTCTTTTAAACTAATATATATTTGTACTGCGCAGATCAATGTGACAATATATGACTGGGACATAATATGGAAAAGCACTGTCCTTGGTTCAGTGACTGTTCCAGTTGAAAACGAGGGCCAAACAGGTGCAGTGTGGTATACATTGGATAGCCCATCAGGGCAGGTAGTTTCCCTTTCTGCAAGTTACCTACTGCATTTCTTATATTATAAACTTAAAATATCTGTTTTTTTTTTGCCAGGTGTGTCTCCATATAAAAACAATAAAGCTGCCTGTGAACTCTTCAAGGTTGTGTTTTGAGTTTTTACATATTTAGCATTTTCTTGCAGTTTATCTTGGGAGCCATTTACTTGAACACATTTGAAGTCGTCACTAGATTGTATGGATTCAATGATCTCATACTTTTCCATTTTATATTATTCCTGGAAATGAATATATTTCTCCAGGTTTCGTGTGATTTTCTGTTTGTGAGATGATGTAAATTATTATTCTCGATCATGGTTTCATCGTTTCGCTTTTTTCTTCACTCATCCTGATGTGACTACAACCTTCATTGCTAAGGATGCTTTTTTTGTTTCTTTGTTTCTTTGTTCAATGCATGCCTTAAATCTTGGTGCACTAGACTAGACCCTCAAATATATATACTGATGATTTTATTGTTGCCATCGTTAATATGTTTTCTTTAACTGATGTATATATCATTATTAAACCATGAAATCAGTGGTAGGGCTATAAATGGCTATGCTGGAGCTAAAACTCGAAGAAGAGTACCTTTAGACAAACAAGGGCCTACGGTGGTTCATCAAAAGCCAGGGCCTCTCCAAACTATATTTAATCTGCCGCCAGATGAGGTGAGTTGATTGGAAAGCACGCTTATTGCCCGTATCTATTAGTATAATTGTATTCATTTAATTATTCCCATTAGTTCCAGTTGTGGGAGTAGTATTAATATGCATGATTAATTGTTTAACTATTTCCACTAGTTTGAGTTGCAAGATTAATTTAGTCTCTGTTTCAGGTTGTGGAACATAGTCATTCTTGTGCACTTGAGAGGTCATTCTTGTATCATGGCCGTATGTATGTCTCTGCATGGCACATTTGCTTCCACTCTAATGTGTTTTCTAAGCAAATGAAGGTAGTCTATTACCCTTCTCTTTCGAGCTTGAGCCGATATCATAACACACTATTTCCTTTTGAATCACAGATAAACTAACTCAAAAAGCTTGATGGTGATCGTCCCAATTGGTTCTAGTTATCTTCTATTTGTCATGATCATATCTTAATTTGATTATCCATGCTTTAGTATTTGTTAGTGGCTAAGCATGTTGCATGATAAAGTACTTAAGAAAATAACAACCATCTTACATAAATGCAAGGTATTAGTCTTTTTAATCATTTTGAGTGTCTTGGTGGTCAAACTTATAGTCTATGTCAATATTTGTTTTTTCAATTTTTTTTTTAAAATCTAATAAACTATGGCCATTCCATCACGTATGTTTGACCACCTAATGAAACAACGTGCATAATTTATGTCATGCTATTTGGTTTGTGGCTGTTATGTTGGACACATTGCATGATTCATTCTTATCTTTAATGAATCTCTAAGGTGCTACAGTCCAAATAAAAATGTACATGGGATATGTGCCTATCAATAAAACAAACAGACATATGAGGCCCACCTCCCACATGAGGATTTTTTGAGAGGTCCCACATGAGGATTTTTTGAATGCGATTTGTGTTCAATTTACAACACAAAGTCTCTTAACAGAGTGAAACTACTAGTCCTAGGTAGAGATCCTATTGAGTATCTTGCCATGTGAATTTACGAAGAAAATAAGGCTCATAGTAAAATCCTTGTATAAGAAGAAAATGCAGAGGGGGAGTTTTTACTATATTTATATTTGAAGTACATTACTTATTTTCTTCACATTTATATTTTTAGCCATAACAATTATTTCTTGGGAAGCATCTTGGTCATGTCTTTATTTACTATAGCCATTAAAGGGCAGCTACTATCTATATCTACAAGCCACCAGTTTGAAAGCATTTGTGTCTTTGTAAAACATGTTATTTGATACAGAATTTACTGGTTTGGAGTTGCTTCAAGTTTCTGAGCAATTCTATGCCCTTCAATGAATTTCCCCCTTTTTTTGTCGATATTTACACTGAAGTCGATATTTCCTCAGATCCAGACCACTCGACATTTCTACTGGAAATCTGAATATTATGAATCCCTTTCTTTATCAGATATGTATATATAAACAGAACTTGAGGTGCGGAAAGTCTGCAAGTGCTTATTATAAACGCACGTAGGAAGGAATGTAAAGGTTATGTACTTGTGATACTAACGATAATCCTGATGTGAGAAATGAATTACATTGCTTCATTATCTTGATACTCTTATCTGTCTCACAGATGCATCCTTATGTGAAAGGGAAACTATGTTGCAATAAGATAATGTATCGGCACGAGAGACATTAATTCACCCCTTTTTCTCTAATTTTATATTCACTGCGATTTGGGTTCTACAATATAAATTTTATGAAAAATAGACATGTAGAATAAAATTCTCAATAATTTAGAGTTATTTGTAAAAATCGGTGGTCATAAGATATGCACATCTATAGAAAAAGAAAGGGAAAGAAATATGCATGTCATTGTGTTGATGTAAATAAAACAGATTAGTAGATCTTAGTTATGGTATAATATTCACCTCTCTGCATCAATTGAAATGGTTTCTAACATCATGTGTTATATGGACTTTTGACAGGTTATCATACCATTTGGTGATATTGATGAGGTGCTCTCTCTCTCTCTCTCTCTCTCTCTCTCTCTCTCTGACATACACACATTGGTGATTGATTTCTGATGTTTATCACTCTGGATATTTTTGGTTTATGTAGATTCGGAGGAGTCAGCATGCATTCATTAACCCTGCTATAACAATCATACTTCGCATGGGTGCTGGTGGGCATGGTGTACCCCCTTTGGGGAGTCCTGATGGTCAGTGATCATTCTAAACACGTTTTAGTAGGTTTTTTTATATTCATTTTTTATTTTTTTTGAACTTTTAATTTTTTTGAAGGTGAACATCAAAATGTGAGCTTTCTCGTTACTTTCTTGGGCTTGGGTCTTGCATGTACATAAATTAATAAACAGCTGCATTTCTGCAGCTATTAATTGTGATTATAACGTTATGGTATGACTGGTCAGTTTGATGGAAATCAGTGTTTTTGTTATTACTTCCTTAATTTTCTTATAATTTTCCTTAGATGTTTTGGCATTGGGTTCTCTCTGATAGTTAGTACTGGTTTCTAGTATCTTCCTATGTCATCTAGGGAGCAGGGTCTTTGAAATGCTTTGCAGCTTCTGCTAGAAAGTAGATTCCTCTTGGTTATTCTTTCAGCATGTAGGCTACTGTATGGCTAAGTGGAGTGGTAACTTTTGTATAGAAACATTTGACACATACAAATGGAGTTGATTTTTGAGTTCTAAGATAATTTATTCGAGCCCTTCTATAGTAAATACTAAATAGGGAATGATTTGGGTCCCTATTTAGTTTGCTCTTGAGGATAGGGAAGGTGATGGTGATGAATGCTTATTAACTCTTTCATTTCTCATTCTCCCGCTCCTTTCTCTAGGAATATTTTAGGCTTGAGACCTTGTCCCGCCTGATTTCTGTTATGCTCTAAAAGTTTTAGAAAGTGATGATATTATTGAGAAAAATATTGTGAAGCTTATTTGTATCTTTAGTGTTACTTACCAGTTGACAGCTGTGGGTGTTTCAGAGTTCAATATTTCATAGGAATATGTAAGCATATGGAGTGCTGGTGGCATAGGACACTCACAGAGGTCTGCTCTAGAGCCCCTGTGAGTCTATTTGATACTTAAGGACTTAAATATGTTATGGTGTCAGAATGATTGTGGTTAGCGTCTGCTTGCATGGTTGTTTGGCTGGCCAAGGTCTGATTTGGAGGCTAATCCAAGATTGTGAAATTATGCATATGAATACTTTTATAGATAGGGATGTTCCTACTTTGATAGGTTCGGGGATTTCAAGAGCAATTGGACTTAGGATTTTAGGGAGAGGATTAGGCTTTTGATGAGAATTGGTGGTAGCTGGAAGCTTGGTGGACTAATATGATTGAATATGAAGGAGGGGGGAAGAAGATAACCTAGGCATTCCACTTTGGTTTGCCATCACATTTGTGTTCCCTAAGAATCACACAACATGTTAGTGTTGCATCATACTAACCCAAAGAAGAGGAGAGTAATTGTTAATATTCCAAAACTTTTTTCTTCTAGCAGTTGTCGAAAGCATAAAAATAACCCTAGAAAATGGCCACAACAGATCTATTGAGTAAAAAATTTCTTTTGTGAGTGTGAATGACAATGAAAATTATGACTGAATAGTGAATAAAGGTTATAAAATGTGAATGTGACCAGCTGACCAGCTGCTAATATATCAAAACCAAAATTATGTCTGAACAGTGATTTGTGGCCTGTTACCAGGGCAATATTTAAACCAGATTCTTGTTCTGCTAACTTTTTGTTGTCTGCATAAGTTGGCCGACTATATATATGAAGGGTGTCTCTGCGAGTATTGCCATTTATTTGAATAAATGAAAGGTTCTCCCCAACACCCGCACAAACCCACAATACCCCCCCACCCCGCAGGGCAAAAAATAGCTCGAGTGTTACAATGTATCTCTCTTACAAATTATAAATAACTGTTTTATTCTGTGTATCCTGATGATAGTTAGCTTTTGGACGATTTTCTTTCTTCTGTTTAACAAGTTTAATCTGGTCTTTTGATTTTCTCATTAGTGGATTATTTTTTATTCTGAACGTCTGTCATAAAAAATGAGCTAAGGAAATGTAAATGTTGAGAGTGCAGATGGGAGGACAATGTTGCTTTATGATTGTTTCTAAATTGTGAATTGTTTCCCTAATCTTTAATATTTCTCATTTCAGCTTCTTATAAATATTGATTCTTATGCTTAAACTCCACTCATTATACATGAGTTGCATGAAGCTTCTGTAAAAAAGTGCGTCTTCCAGTTTCTTGATTGCATGTAAGCTTTGCAGTGTATTTTAAATTTTGTTCTTATTTTTTGCTTGTCCCCATTTGCTGTTTGTCCTGGATATATTGTTCTTGTAGGACTCAAATGTTTTAGTCAGACTGATAGCTTTTTGTTTGGTCTCCTTATCAGAAAATTAACGAACTAGGAGATATCTGTTGGAATTTATAAAATATATGTTACTTTATGGCTTGTGTTGTGGAGTGTATTTAAAATTCTGTCAGAATTGACATAAGGTAAAGTTTAAGAGTTACTGGAATTTATACTTGTACAATTCTAATAGTTTTCATTATTTCTTCTCCTTTCCTTTAGTTTTCTTTGTTAGATTAAATCCAGCTCTTCCGTGGGTGTCAATGCTACTTTTCTTTTTGTGAAAACCAAGGTATCCCTCACACGTAGGCGAGGACTAACCCTAGGACCTCGATACGGGGGGAGCTCTTCCTAATGTTGGCTACTCAATGCTACTTTTCTTGGTCCAGCAGTCTAGTGTCATTAGCAAAGCTGCTCAGATTTTATGGTTAGAACTGGTGATGAAAGAAAAATCGCTTTTTTATTCCAAATGATTGAACCTTTCCATCAATCAGAGGTCAAGCATCTGCAAACTTTATTGAATCTATGGTCCAGGTTCGGGAAGTACAAAGTGTCTAAGTACTTGATATGCAAACCTTTCTCTTCTATTGTGTTTTTGGTGCTTAATCAATTACATGCAAAACGGTAACGGCTCGCCTTACATACTTGTATTATATTGATATGTTCTTCTATATGAGTTATGGTTTCCATGTTCTCTATTCTTTCTGTTTACTTTTTTACTTTGTGGGTGTATTTAGAGGAGTACTCCTGGGAAACATCTGAAAATAAATTTACCTGTTAATGGGCCTTTTGTGGTTTTTATTTTTCTTTTCCACTTTCAGGTAGAGTCAGATATAAATTTGCATCATTTTGGAACAGGAATCACGTGCTTAGAGGTCTCCAGCGTGCAGGAAAGCATTACCATGAAATGCTAGAAGCTGAGAAGAAGGTTCATACCATGTATCTCATACATTTTGTTCTCTAGTTGTGTTAACATATTTGAAGGGCACACTCATGGTTATTTATTGTAGAGAGATGGAGCCTGATATAGCTTTTACTGAACTAAATATTAATTTCTCAATTCTGCCTTTTTTATATCACCAGTGATTGTACCGATGTTTTAGCACTGTGGATATGGAGTTTTGGTTATGCTCTTTTGTTAGTGTTATAGAAGCTTTGTCTATGGACCACCGAAATTCTTTGGCTTTTGCTTTCACAAGGTCAATTGTAGTGGCTTTAGTGTTTACAAGATCATTCTTTCAACGTATGTGTGTACAAGTATTAGAAGTGATACAACTCCTCTAATTTGGCTCTGCTATGATTCTGGAAAATGTGAATTTCTTAGTTTATTCGGCTATTAGGTGTTGACATGCTAATCCTTTTCTTCTGAATTGTTTGAAATGGTTGTATGAAGAAAAAAAAAAATCTTATGATATGTTCTTTCTGGTATATAGGAAAAGGCAGAGTCAGCACTGCGTGCACATAGCAGTTCTGTAAAAGGAAGTCAGGCTAAGATTCCTGAAGATATTATCCCCAGTACTGGAAAGCATCAAGCTTTTATCAAGGAGGAAGCCGTAACCAGTATATATAATGTATGCGTCATTCTCCTTTGTTTCCACAAAGGGATAGTCATTTATATCAGTTATTAATAGACAATTTTTCTTCCAGGATGTTTTCCCATGCACTGCCGAGATGTTCTTCAATTTTTTGTTGAGTGACGGTTCAAATTATTTACAAGAGTATCGTTCAGCACGAAAAGACACTAATCTGGTTGTAAGTGCCTTTTGGTTTTATAAGATGCAAGTGGGTAACAAATGTCATGCACCAGTTGCAAGTTTTTTTAATCCCAATATTCATTCCGATTGTTTCTTGGCCCTGGGATGACACTTGGGGCTGAGGGTGGAGAATTGAGTTCAGGGAGACTTTGCTTGCTATCTACATTCTTGCACTCTGATAATTAGTGGTACTTGTGTTTTTGAGTTTCTAATCCGAAATTACGTTTGGTGAATGAACACCTTGATATGAAATATTGCTGTTCTCTTTCTTAAGATGAACATCGTTCTAGTCATGTGTAGCTCAAAAAATGAGTGCAAGGTGACTTTTCTGCTATCTACATTCTTGTTCTCTAGGAGAATTAGTGGTACTTGTGTTTTTGAGTTGTTAATCTGAAATTTCATTGGTTGAATGAACATCTTGGTTATGATATATTACTGTTCTTTTCCTAAGATGGAAATCTTTTCTGTCATGTGTTATTTTTCCATCTCTTCCTAGATTTTTTCCTACTGAAAATGTGTGTATCTGACAGTTTTTGTTTTTTTTTTTTGATATTTTCAGTTAGGGCAGTGGCATCCAGCAGACGAATATGATGGCCAAGTCAGAGAAATAACATTCAGGTCCATTTGTAACAGCCCCATGTGCCCTCCAGATACAACCATGACGGAGTGGCAACATGCTGTTTTATCACCAGATAAGAGAACTCTGGTGTGACGACTTGCCTCTTCATTAATTATATTTTTGATAGTCTTTCATCTTCATAGCATTATTATTTTCTTAATATTTACTTTGTAACACTAGTCATCCTATCTGATCTCTGTTTTATTTTATTTTGTTCATATTTCTTAATATCTTGTCAAAATTGTCCCTTTTTTAAGTCCTTTTTAACAATGACTTTTGATCCTTGTTTTAGGTGTTTGAGACAGTGCAACAGGCTCATGATGTTCCATTCGGGTCGTACTTTGAGGTTTGCAATACCTTGGTCTTGTTTCCCGCTTCAATATCTTCTTGTGCTTTTTCAATTATATGTCGCATGTGTATTCTTTTTCCGAATATTGATTGAGATGGTTTATGCATTAGAATTCAAGATACAATTTATCCTTAGAATTTGACAAAGAACAATGTCCTCTAATTTATTGTTAAACCAAGCAAGTGCAGCCTAAATATTGGAAGCGCTTGGGGAAGTGACTAATAGTTGGAACACAGGATAATTTTGTAAACGTCCTTTAGTTTGTTCATTTACTCTTCATATGCTTTAACTATGATGCCTAACCTATTTTCTAGACACCTGCACTTTCTCGATTACAGCATGGGGATTGTAATTACAATATTCTTGTTTTTCCTTGTTTCAATTTTGTTTTCTATTTTTTATTACCTTCTAGTTTTCTGTATGGATAAAAGTAATTTGGACAAAAATCATGAAATAACTTTTAGTAAATAATTATAAGATTTCTGATTTCTGCTATTTTCGTTTCTGGGAAATTCTGTATGTTGAGAACGAACATACATTTATGTTTGGATGAGGAACTTCAAAGTTACAAGGAAATTAGGCTAAATTAGTTAAAAATGAGGAATTTCAAAGTTCCATTGAATTTCAAATATTTAGATGCAAAACATTTAGACGGGGTTTGTAAGTAACACCTTGATAGGTGTTACTTTGGTAATTTTTTGTCTAGCTGTTTTGCTATGCTCATTTGAAATCAATTGGTACTTTGAAGTTCTTCATTTTTTTAACTAATTTAGCCTAAATTTCTTGGACCTTTCTCATCCAAACATACCGTATAGGGATCTAGGCCTTTTGCATAATGTTCCTTTTAGGAATTATGCATCACTTCAGCTGTCAGCTTAATGCAGTATTAACCAAAGACCAGTTACTGGTTGACTTCAGCTGTCAGCTTAATGCAGTATTAACCAAAGACCAGTTACTGGTTGATATTGTTGTCATTTCATTCATATCTGAATTTTTTGTTTACCTTGAATCACTCTATCAGGTCCATGTTCGGTGGAGTTTGGAAAGCAAAGATGACAAGTCATGCAATATAGATATAAAAGTTGGTGAGTATCTAAATTGGCCCGAAATCCTTTTGAACCCCTTGTCAGCGGTTCTGATGTCTGATATTGCTAATCAGACTTGTAAAGTGAGGTAGTAGCTTTGTTGGTTTTGACATATTGGGTATGGTGTATGAGTATGAATTTCCATGGACTGCCGTGGGAGTTGTGGAAAATGTAAAACTTAGGCTTATATCTATATATACATTGAATTGTTATGAACAAGTTGGTTATGAGTTTGGTCCTTATGACAGGTGTACATTTTAAGAAATGGTGTGTGATGCAATCCAAAATAAGGGCAGGGGCTATTAGTGAGGTTTGTACCATACTACATTGTGGTTTCATTTGTTATTTCTACTCCATAATTACGTGCAATTCGTCTTAAGTATTAATTGTGGTGGCTCAATGTAGTACAAGAAAGAGATTGAGAGTATGTTGGAGATTGCACGTTCGTACATCATCAAGTTGAGTAATTCGAGTGGTGAGACTGAGAAAGACGCGTCTGCTGCACCCTCTGTAACTCAAGATAGCAGCTAATTTTTGACGGCGGCAGCTTGGTTGGCTTATGTGTTTAATATCACTGTGCCATATTTTCTCTTTTTTATATATATTTTGATCAGAACAACAGTTCAGTTTACCAATAGCAATGTTGCATAGGTTTCTCGTACAGGTGTTGCAGTTAATGGGCAATTAAATCGGATTTTCTTTTGCCTTTTTTTGGTTGGGTATACGTATTGATAGTGGACCAGTGGTGCATGTAATCAACCTCACGTCTTTTGGTTTCATAATTTACCATTTGCAGACTTGCACATCAAAATCCCTTACAACACTTGCAAAAATAAAAGTTACCAAATATTTAACAGCTTTACTATGATTTAGAGCACGAAAGCAATACATATGGTGACTTATATTTTCTTACTCATGCTCGAGGACTTAAATTTTTATGGGTTAAGGGCCAGTTTGGTATTGTTGTGTTTTTTGAAAAGTTGCTCCTATCGTGCCACGATATAAACAGCTGTATATTAAAATAGTTAAATGTTTGATAATATTTTTTTATTCAAGTGCTGTGAGTATGGAAAGTAATGTGAAAGTATTTGGTAAATTTAATATAAAATTGTGGTAGACGTACATAATGACTAAAATAGATATGATATTGAAAAAGTGCAAGGGCTAGCTCTGGTGGTGGTGGTGAGGTGGAGGTATATAATGGATGAGGAGGTCAAGGTGATTGTGGCGATAGAGGTAGAGGTAGAAGATATGGTGGTGGTGGTGGTGGTGGTAGTGATAGAGGTAGGGGTGGATGAGGCTGTGATGGAGATGGAGATGAGCCTAGTAGTGAGGCGGGTGGCGGGGCAGTGGCGACATCAATGGTGACAAGTGGAGGTAGTGGAGGATGAGGCATCGATGGTGACGAGTGGAGGATGAGGGAAGACTTGGGTGGAAAATGTGCATGGGTGAAAGAAGTAGTGGAGGTTGCAGTGGTGGTGGTAGTTGCAATGGTGACATTGACAATGGTGGTGGTGGTGATGGCGCTTGCAATGGTGGCCGTGACGATGGTGGTGGCACCACAGTAGCGATAGTGGTGGTGAAAGAGGTAGAAATTGGGGGAAGGAATGGTTGTAGAAGAGGTAGAGATAAGAGTGAAAGAGGTGGTGGTAGTGGAGGTGGTGGTCGTGGTAGTGGTGATGATGGTGCTGATAGTGATGACATAGTAGTCTTGGGCATGAAGTGGTGGCTTGTTCTCTGAAGAAAAGAAAATACGTGGGAAATATGAATGGTGGATAAACAATGATTTTTTCGAAATTAATTTGGATATTAAAAGAAATAAAAATTCATTAACTTTTTTGTGAATGCTATTTCCAACCGTAACTTATATACTGCTTTTAAAATTGCTATCATACGTTCATTTCTTAAAAAAAAAAAAAAAAGAGCCAAGATTTTCAATTTTACCAAACACTTTTGTATTATTTCATTTTTAAATAAATTAGTTTCTAAGAAAAAAAGTAATACCAAAATGGAGTTTAAGTGATTAACAATACCTAATGAAACAAGTATATACCCAAACATACATACAAAATCATGATTTTTTTCATAAACAAGGACAAACTCGCTTATTATTAACATATGCATTGTTTGTCGAGTTTAAAGCCCAATATTTTGAACACTACGTTTTACTTGGTTGTCTTTAACAAATCAAGAGTGTAATATTTAAATTTTATAAAGTTTTTGGGGAGGGTGGAGGTGTTTGAGTAGGGATAAAAGTGGAAGATTTTTTGAATTATGGTTTCGTTCTCGAAATTTGGCCGTATTGAAGGGCTAATGTATAAGATATAAATGATAAACTAGATATCTGTTTGTATTTAGGGGTATTGTTGGAATTTCAAATTTGATCTAGTTCTAAAGTTTAGGCATGGTTGTCTTAATAATCAAAAGTTTGGGTTATACCTTTGTGTCCTACATATATGGATTATAACATCGGTTCAAGTCCATGACAACACCTCGGACAAGGATAATGGCGGGGGAAAAGAAGTTGGCAAGCAACGTGTTACACCTTCTCAAATGCGAACAAGTAAAAACATCAATGTGTTCTTCCTTTGTTGTCAAGAAACAGCTAATGGTCAGCCAATGCTGGATTTTGGTGCCATGGAAATTGATCAAGTCATGCAATGGCGCAGCATATACATAAAGTGGAACTTTTTTTTTTAATATAGTTAAATAAGTATCATTAAAAAAAAAATCACACTACAAGTTTACAAAGGGCAATCCTCAAGAGTAGACTTGTAAACAAAGCACAAGGCAATAACGAATCAAACAAATTGATCCAACCATAATTCGAAGCCCAGAGACCTGAATTAAAACAGAATTCAGCCGAAAAGCAGATAACTTAATTCTATTCCAGCCCTAAGCCTAGAACAAAAAAGACCATGGCCCAGCCCAATAAGCTGGCCAAGAAGTGGCCCAAGGAACCAAGTAGGCCTAAGAGAGCCCAGCAAGCCGCATCGCAGCCTCAGTCCATTAGAGAGAACCAGACACCGGGGCACATATACCAGTTGCAGCAATGCAGAGATTGTGTCGCCACAATCGCAACCAAGCACCAGCCCAAAAAGTCGCAGCCGTAGCAGCACAATGCCGCACCTCACTACAATCGCAACACCGCTACCCCCAAAGCAACACCACAGCCGCCGCAAGCTTCTCGCACCGCTGCCTTTGCAAGTCGGATTTGCCTCATGCGCAGTGAAGCTGCCAACACCACAGCTATGTTGAGACCCAGAAAGCAACCGATCGCCGTCGCGGTAAAAGCACACTGGTCACCGAACCCGAAAGCAGATCTAGGCTTTCACCTCAACTGATCCGATAGGAACACACATCATCCGTCCTAGAATGAATCAGTGAGGTGAGCCACCATATTGGGAAGCTAGGAATCTCCCACTGTCACACCACCACCCGATAGTAGAAAGAGGCTAGGCCGGAGGCAAAACGAGGGAGGGGGGAGAGAAAGGGAAGTATGAAAATAGATGAAGAAGAAGAAAAGAGAGGAAAGAGGAGAAGAGGGTAAGGAAGGAGATTGTCGCTGCTCCTCTTCGGGGACATCAACTAGGGATTGAGCTTAGACCTAGTTTTTTAAAAGAGATAAGGCAGAGAGATTCAATGGTTTATCTCTCTTCTAACTTAGCTTTTTGAATTGAATTAATTGTGTTCAGCCCTTACCAGGAGTTGAACCTTTTAGTGGAGTTAGCTAGTAACTTAGTCAACCATTAAGAAGATGTAAGATCATAATATTATCTTTGGAGCTAGGGTGTTCTAAATTTTGAGGAAGAAATTTTTATTAGGGTGTAAAATTGTAACATCTCCGTTCAAAAGTTTACAGTTTAATATTTAAAGGGGAATTGTCTAAAATCCCCCTTTGCTAAAAACATTATCCTAAAATCCCTCATTCCACTATTTCAACGTAAAAAAAAAGAATTGAAAAATGGCTATTTGCACTTTTTCCCCAAGTACAAATAGAAAATAGGAGAACCAAAAAATCACTAGGCTACTTGTTTGTGAAACTAAAAAGTAGAGAAAAAGAAAGTGACCGTGTGTGCAAGCAGAAAGGACAGAGGGAGGTGGTAAGGTCTGTAGTTGTGAAAAAGAGAGAGAGAGAAGGAGAGAGAGAGAGAAAAAGAGAGAGAGAATGAGAGCGATAATTGCGAAGGAGGGGAGAGGAAGGCGGAAGGGTCTGAAGTTACGAAGAAGGGGAGAGAGAGAGAGAGAGAGAGAGAGGGGGTGTAGGGTCTTGAGTTTCGAAAGCAGTAGGTCGGGATGATGGGGGGGTGGAGCTGCGAAGGACGACGATAGTAGCGGTGGGTGTTAGTCCAACAAGAAAAAAGACGAAAGACGACTATATTGAAAGTTATGTTAAATTCAAAGTCTGACCTATTATAGGATGGTTGGGTATTGAATTGGAAGACCTAGATTCAAAGGAGAATTCATTCCGAAATTGATTGTAGTGAAATAGAAAATACAATTAGGATAGAATGGGATAAAGTGGAAGTGGATGTACAAGAAGTGGATACTGCTAAAAACGTCTTGGACGGTCTTACTATGAAAAGTGGAGCAGACACCACCACAGTTGCAGCAACTGAGAAGGTTGGTATAGTTTTAGGAGGAGAAGGTGTTAAGTGTTCAATTGTGATTTTGAAACAGGTTTGTTATGTGAAGGATATAAAGCAACTATTGATGAAACTTTCTACCAAGTTGAAGGCAGCTATGAAAAAAAAAAACATCATTGGACACAGTTATTGAGGAGGCACAAAGGTTTTGGTTGGGCCCAAGAGTCATAAGCATGTCATTAGCATTTTGGATATCAGAGACGCTGGAACAACCCAGCGGATATACAAGAAAGGACCTGCACTTTGCTGGCCCTTCATAAATCCTAAAGAAATTGACCCGGAGAGCAATTCCAATAGTACATGTGGACATATTGGTTAAGTTCATGGAAGAATGGGCATGAAACCCCAAGTAATTGATTTAGTGTTGAACATCCCATATTTTGTATCCAACTAATACTAAAATTTTAATGTTAGTTAACTGTAAAAGTAATTAGGGGCAACTATGAGGTAGATTTGGAGATTTATCTTGTGTGATTGGACTTTTTCCTAAAGTTAGTATGACGTGGATGGTCGACTGTCAAATGAGGTTAGATCTTCCACATTTAAAGACTTATCAGTTTTGCACATAAAATGAGCATATAACTTATCTAATTTGAAACATACTAGCTTTTAGAGGTCTCCTTGTATCTGATGAGAAAAGGGCAGTTCGAAAATTTGGATTTGTATTGCAAAACATAGATGACAATCGATATGTGGTTCCAACTAATTTTAGGAAATGGTGAATTTAATGTGACACTATACAAATGGTTGAGCATGTGAGTTCACTGAGATAAAATGATGTGCATGTTGCTATGTTTTCAATAGCGGCATTTGGAAAAAATGGTGGATGCTTTTCCATCTTCGGAGAAGCTAGCTAAAGGAAAAGAAAATCCTTGCAAAAATTTTGGATTACATGTGTTTACACCATATCTGACCAGACCCACTGGACCGTATACTTGAAGCCCAGACTCCATTCAAGGCCCAAAAACCGCTGAACTTACACAAAGCCCTAACCACGGGCCCAATGCGGGATGCCACGTGGAGATCTATCCAACCTCGATTTACGTAACACGTGTCAGCACGTAAATCGAGACACATTTGTCCCACATCGGAACTTTGGGAATTGAACATCCCACCTACCCATACATAAAGGGTACACATTTCCCAATAAATGTAACTAAGATTTACTATTCACAATTACTCTGCCAAACTTACCATTTACTATTTTCTCTTACGAACAACGCAACTGACTTGATCGTCGGAGAGCCTTAGGTCGGCACCACACCGGTGCCCGTACTAACGGAAACCCGCGATCCGCTTGAGTTGACAGGTCATAGGAGGGACACGCGTCATTTGGTGATTGGGCGACAAGTAATCGACAGTTGGAACATTTAACGCTTCAACAGTTTGGCCGTCTGTGGGAAATCTGACTAAGGTTACCCACACTCAACCAGACCGAGTTACAGCTCAACCACCAGTTGCACCGAGAGACAACTCGTCGTCACTGGACATGCTGGGCGAACACGATCTCGGTGAGATCACACCCGGGCAAGGCCCCAGAACAAGGGGAGAATTGACAGGACCCGTCCCAACTGGACGTCAAAAACCGTGCCCGGTCCTGCTCCCGTCTGACAGGTCAACTAAAGGTCCGAAACTCCCCTTCAGTGCTTGCCAGACAAGGGATGTTTGCGCGGATTTCTGCTGCTGTCACTGCCTCACGATCAGTCCCGAACGTCGTACCACGGCCTGGAGGGTCACAAAACAGAAAAGGTGTGAGTGGACAAAAATGACCCCTTATAAAAACATTTATCAATATACAATCTTACCCTCCAGTTTTCACAAACTTGCATGCATATCGTAAAACATGAGTGACCGATAAAATCCAAACATATTTTCCCATGGTCCATAAAACTCATGTTCACCAAATCAGTTCATGTTATAAAACATCAAATCCCGGCTCTTAGGCCAACACATGTGAAAACATAATCACTGGCCACAAAGACCAAAAACCCGTACTCAATAGCAGTACGTCATCACAATCAATACCAATCAGCACTAATCACCAGTGCACAAGAAATATATCAATCCAATCAATCCGCACTACTCACAAGTGCATAAAATATCACAAATCACATCTGCACTACTCACAAGTGCAACATAAATCAAACTGCACTACTCACAAGTGCAACATAAATCAAACTGCACTACTCACAAGTGCTGCACTACGCGTAGGCCAATATCCAGTCACTCTCTCGGGAACAGACTGACAGGACCCATCCCAATCCCCCCCGGGATTAGTGCGGGATGACCCTGCTCCCGTCTGACACGGGGTGTCAGACAAGGGATAATTTCGACCTTTGCCCTCCCAGGCTATCAGAGTACGCCAGGATCCGGAGGAGGCATGTGATATCTCGATCTCTGCTACAGTCCACATCCGATGTCAACCTGAAGGGCAGTCAAAACATTAAAAACTGTGAGTGGACAAAACAAAGAGTTTATAAAAACATTTAATAAGGAAGACATTTGTACCCTCCACTAAAAAGCATGCATGCATTCGAAAACCATTGATCTAAAACAACCATATGTGGGACTAAGCCCAAAGCAGATATAAACTAAGGTCGAAAGGACCACAATAAAAACGACCATACGGGCCATTGCCCAAATCCATAAGGGACTCGGCCCCAAACCATAAAGAAACCAAGTACACGAGCCACTGCTCAAATCCTGTGCACACCTGTACACACCACATATCATATATCATATATACATCACATACATATATATAAGTCACACAACCAATCCTGTCACGGTATCCAAAGCCACGCGCGCGCTACCCGGGTCTCAATCCGAGTCACCTCAAAGTCAAGATCAATGTCCGTAGACCACTGACCCTACCCGAGGTAATAGTAATCATAGCCTTCCTGAGAGTAAGGAACCCAACTGGGGGGTGACTCCACTCCGTCGGTGCTCCGTGACTACTCCGGGGTCCACCCAGGCCAACGACCCTCCCCGGAGGAGATAATAGAAGTAAAGGAAGGTAGACGAACATATATATACATAACATAAACATTCATGACCGGTTCCCCTGAACCGTCATGATCCATAATATCCGTAATCAGGTAACATGCCGGTTCCCATAAACCGTCATGTACCGTAATAATATAACCAGGTAACATGCCGGTTCCCATAAACCGTCATGTACCGTAATAATATAACCAACAAGGGTTCATGCCGGTTCCCATAAACCGTCATGAACCACGATACCATAACAAGGGTTCATGCCGGTTCCCATAAACCGTCATGAACCTGGGAATCCATTTAAGGTTCCCTGACCTGCAATCAAAACCGTAAAGTGACTGGGTCTCGTACCCGAACATAGGACACCAACTGGGCACCGTGCCCGGAATCTGAGGTCATATGCCCGAGACAAAACCAAATGGGTCTCATACCCGAGTTTATCATTTTGAAATCCAAATTCAGTTCATTTAAATCAATAAAGAAATACAGACCCGTATAAGCACCGTATAAGGCCGAAACCTCGAAATACGTGCTTATACGTAACCACATACAAATGCACCCATGGCATCATCAAACAAGTAATAAAACATATAATAAACATTTATGCATGCACCAATTTAGAAAACAAGGTCCACTCACAGACCGTCCGAGCTGCCGCCTCGATTTGCGTGCCATTCGGCTCCCCGAGCCGATCACCATCACCGGGACTCCCAAACCTGTCCAAATTTTAATAGAAGGTTACTAACTACTTAATTAACCTCCTACCAAAGCCCCGAAATTTTCCCGAACTTTTAACTATTTTTAAACCGACCCTAAACCTTCCGACACCCCGAAAACTATCGAAACGATGTCCGATTGACACGAGACCAGTCCCAAAATCTTCGTTACATCGAATAGAAGATTTCGTATGTTGAACACATCCCCAGAAACCCTAGCACGCGCCCGCACGCGCCGCCTGAAGTGGCTGCGTGTGGGAGCCACGCGCCGCTACAGTGCATCCTCTTCCTTCGATCGAACCGGTCCGGCCGGGCCGGTCCGGTCCAACCTCTGCAACTGGACCGGCGTAACCGGTCCAGGTCTCCGACGCCCTCATTTCTCATCCGTTTTCCTCCATTTCAATCCCTAAATTCATCTTTTAATCTTTCCTATCATTCCCAATTAACCAAACTAGCTAAAACACCCAAAATCCTAACGGTTCAAAATGGACCTCACGGTCCCTGTTTTTCCGATCATCCCACACGGCTGCTCAGCCGTCAACCCCCGTTCAAACTCATCTCTATACACCCTAAACAATCTAACAAACATTCCCTAAGCAACCAAAACGATCCATAATGTAAAACACAAATTAAAAATCGAATTTGGGCAAACCGAGTACCTCTCGGGTTTCATGGCCGCCGCCCACGGCGGCGTGGCTTCCAGCCGGCCACCAGCGTCCAGCCTTCATCCTCTCCACCTCTGGGCTTCTCGGTTCATGATCGAACAAGGTTGGATGTTTGGGTCGCACAGATGAGAGGAATGGGATCGGGAAATGGTTGGAGGAAAATGGAAAACTGGATGCACGGTTGAGTGTTTTGGTGCATGAGTGGGTGAGGTTGGCCAGTGGATGGGTGACAAGTGTCACTCATCCATTGGTTGCTGAAAAGTAACTGGACCCACTAAAGACAAACTGCACTTTTTGTCTCGTAAAACGTGCCGTCGTGAATAGTAACCGGGAACTTCTGTGAACCGTAACTTCGTCGTCGAACGTCCGAATTCGACGTGCCGCCTGTCTACGGATTCGTATCGTCCTTATCTACATAACGGTCTTCGGCCCTCGGCCATCGGACCTCCCGGTCAAAAAGTCAACTTTTGACCTCCTATTCACCCAAATTACCAAAATGCCCTTGGGCTTCCGAACGTCATAACTTCTTCTACGAACGTCGGAATTGAACGTGCCACCTGTCTATGAACTCGTGACGTCACGAACTACGTCACGGTCATCGGTCAAAGTCCATTTGACCACCCGATTGAAAAGTCAACGTTTTGCCACCATCAGGGGCAAAACGGTCATTTCGCACCGTTCGTCCGATTTCGCTCTACTAATCACGGATTAGCCTCACTAATCGTGATTAGTCACTAATCTAATCATGGAATTTGGGACGGGTCGTTACAACTTTCCCTCCTTAATTAATTTCGTCCCCGAAATTCCAACCGACCTAATCCAACCGTTCTTCCCTCCTTAATTAGTTTCGTTCTCGAAACGCCAACTATTCTGATTCCACATCCACCTCGTGGAAAGTAGAATCGACCTCGAAATACGTGTACCCTCGTACACCAACCAACTAGAACAATACTTACTCGTCTGCAACCAGACGTACCACTAACGCTCATGTCGCCTCGTCTACATTCGACCACGTCGAATAGCAGAAGTCGTACGCTCCGAACTGACACCACCTGTCAGTATCAGAGGAGCCCAAGTATCCTATGATCGACCCACTTGTCAAATCTACCCTTTCGCTGACATAAACAACTCTACGGTTCCTTACTCACTCACTAAGATACCCTGACCTCTGCTCCCACTGGGAGTCATCAGACCTCACTCAACGATCCACGCTGACACCTCCGACAGACCGTCACCACTTAACAGTCGTCAGTCGAAAACTAACACTATACTCCCTTGTGGTTATACTAACCACCAACTCACTCAACCGGAGTATATGCATACTAACAAAACACTCGACCTGTGTGTAACCAAGCCCATCAGAACTACTATGACCCAATGCACAGTATCTAATGTCCAGTCCACGACCTCAACTAATCCGATGGTATCAGAACCAATCCGACTACCAATAAGCTCTCCAACGCACTACCGGTATCTCCTATATACCGTCACCAGGCACGATAAGTCTGTCTAGTATCGTACCTTGAACAACGTACAAGGTACGTACATCTACCCATCAATCAGACTACAACCACCTAGGTCATAGCCAATCACGTTTCTACGATGGAGTCCATTTATCCAATCCAGTATTAGACAAATCGAAACTCCGACCCATTATCTATCTCCAAATCCGAATCCGAATCCGCAATTTCGTAAGAAATCCCGAATCCAAACCCAGAAATCATATCCATATCCATGTTCAAATTCAAATCCGAAATCATCATTCCGTAAACTAGTATTAGGAATAACCATTCCGAACCCAAATCCATAAAAGAAAATCTATAGTCAAGCTCTAGAATCAAATCCTGAATCGTCACCCAGAATCCGATTCCAAAACCCAAATACAGAAATCCTCTTTCAAGTTCCAAAATCAAATCCTGAATCGTCATCCAGAAATCTGATTCCAAAACCTGAAATATCGTTCACGTCTACCGAGACGTACCAAAACCAAACCTATCGGTTACCCACTCAACCGATTACTACCATACGATCGATTGACTTCATAGGGAAGTCAATCCCAACATCTACACAACACTAGGTCAGACAAAATCCGACCTCGTCAGACACCTACTCATCGGACAACTACTCAGGCGAGTAATAAGCCATATGGGATTTACCTCGAAAAGAAGTTCAGTCCCATCATGCTCCACTCAACATCCAAGTAAGAGTGATAAACTCTCCACCTATCTGGATCATCAAGATCACGATCCAGATCCACCACTACGTCAAACGACTATAGACGTCACGATCGAGGATCGTCACGCCAACCAAAGTCCTAGACCATTTCCCACATCTTAAATAGATTAGTCTACGACGAGACACGCCGAGACTGTGGGTTCTCACTGATTACCTCGTATCGATCCTTGTCATTCCACCAAGGCAAAACAAGAATGATCGAATAATCCATCCTACGTGAATGCAAACAACACTCGATGCACTCACCACGTCAGGTAACCTGACATCGTCTGCCACCAAGCAGAAAATGAGAAATCTCAGTCACCTAACTTCGATATACTCAACTCCTCCTGATGATTCAGAACAAATCCCGGGTCCACCAACCAATACACGATCAGTGTACTAGTGGCAACCAACAACACCTATATCATCAACGTCATCTACCACCATCAATTATGGTAGAACCTGAGAAGTCACCCAAAACGACTTCGACATACCCGTTACCAATGCGGAAAACCCGCATTCCTCTCGTCACCTCAACCACGTGTCCCCGTTAGACTGGTTATGGACACATGCCCATTTATGACCGTATATGTACATCCAAAAGGATGTCAATTCATCCTAATCTGATGTACCACTCTACTGAAAAGTCACAACAGCCCCCTGCTGTGATCCGCAGTCAAATCTCTGCAACCCACCATCTCGAACCAATCCTGACTAATTCTGACCAACTGGTCGCTAAACCCCGCGACAGAACGAGTCTGACCAACCAGTCACTAATCCGTCATGATAATACTCGATCCTCACTCCTCAACTACCGCTGGATCCTATCCAGTCCGTCACTATCCGTGATTCACTCCCGAACCACAGATACCAATCATAAGCCCATCACGTCGGAGTAACATCCTGACTCGTAACTCACCGTCATCACAATCACCGGCACCAGCACCAGTACCACGCACTATCACCAAAACTAGTGTCAGTATCAACACGCCGTGTGCAAAACTGACACCCTGGATCTCCGCTCATACCGAGCGACGATCCCGTACCTCTGCTCGAATAGGAGAAACTCTGCCTCCCTCGTACCCGACAACTCTGGGTACAGTCACCCTGACAACTCATACGAGAAAAGGAAAACGTTCCCCAAACGTCCCCGATCCCCAACAATCGTAACTATAACCACTCTCGGTAGTAGCGCATGCCCCACACTCGTGTAGACCTAACTACCAGACATCGCTATATCCAGACTCCGTATCCAACGGAATCAATCGCCCGTACTAACTACTCTGTATCCCACTCAGGGATTCCATCGACAAGTATCATCCCTGGTAACCTGTCCAACCAAACACTAACCAGTCGTAACTCGACTAAACCATTGTCGTCTACCAGGTCACCCACGACCTTAGTTGCACCAACCCACAACTGAAGTAGCACGACAACCAACTCGGTTTAACCGATACGTACAACCCTGACTGCGAAGTGCAGTCCCAACACAAGCTGACATGACTAGACCGACTAACGAATCCAAATCCGAATAGTCGTCCAAGTCAAACCACCAGTCAACTCACATTTCCGAACCATACACATAAGGTAGGGTTCCACAATCAAGCCCTAGGGTCACTCTGAACCCAACTGCGAAAAGTAGTAAAATCAACAATCTGACCGACTCCGCGGTCTTGACATCGTAATGACGTCAATCCAATCCTACCGTAAGTCCAATCAGGATCCTCGAATCTGGCTGCCAACTACCATAAGTTCAACCAGAGTTCCCCGAAATCGACTACTAACCGCCAACAGCAGTAACCCATCTAACTCAACCAATCCGACCATCGGATGGTCACAACACCAAATCAGTCGTCGAAACCGATCCTATGGCATCGTGAAGACGATCCCAACTAACCGTCTCACGATCCAAAACTCTAACGTAATACTACGTTAAGCCTTCCGTAGGGTTCCACACTGCCAACCCTGACAGAACCAAGGAAACCTCGGCATCGAGTGCCGAACCAAGGCTTGCCCATCCTACTAACTATCGTACCGGCACCACGACAATCAGGTTGACCACGAACTGCAGCCCAATGAGATATCACATCCTCGACCAGCATACATACTCCAAGAGCTCCGCGGTTGCTCGAATAGAGACAACCCCGCTCTGATACCACGTTGACAGGACCCATCCCAATCCCCCCCGGGATTAGTGCGGGATGACCCTGCTCCCGTCTGACACGGGGTGTCAGACAAGGGATAATTTCGACCTTTGCCCTCCCAGGCTATCAGAGTACGCCAGGATCCGGAGGAGGCATGTGATATCTCGATCTCTGCTACAGTCCACATCCGATGTCAACCTGAAGGGCAGTCAAAACATTAAAAACTGTGAGTGGACAAAACAAAGAGTTTATAAAAACATTTAATAAGGAAGACATTTGTACCCTCCACTAAAAAGCATGCATGCATTCGAAAACCATTGATCTAAAACAACCATATGTGGGACTAAGCCCAAAGCAGATATAAACTAAGGTCGAAAGGACCACAATAAAAACGACCATACGGGCCATTGCCCAAATCCATAAGGGACTCGGCCCCAAACCATAAAGAAACCAAGTACACGAGCCACTGCTCAAATCCTGTGCACACCTGTACACACCACATATCATATATCATATATACATCACATACATATATATAAGTCACACAACCAATCCTGTCACGGTATCCAAAGCCACGCGCGCGCTACCCGGGTCTCAATCCGAGTCATCTCAAAGTCAAGATCAATGTCCGTAGACCACTGACCCTACCCGAGGTAATAGTAATCATAGCCTTCCTGAGAGTAAGGAACCCAACTGGGGGGTGACTCCACTCCGTCGGTGCTCCGTGACTACTCCGGGGTCCACCCAGGCCAACGACCCTCCCCGGAGGAGATAATAGAAGTAAAGGAAGGTAGACGAACATATATATACATAACATAAACATTCATGACCGGTTCCCCTGAACCGTCATGATCCATAATATCCGTAATCAGGTAACATGCCGGTTCCCATAAACCGTCATGTACCGTAATAATATAACCAGGTAACATGCCGGTTCCCATAAACCGTCATGTACCGTAATAATATAACCAGGTAACATGCCGGTTCCCATAAACCGTCATGTACCGTAATAATATAACCAACAAGGGTTCATGCCGGTTCCCATAAACCGTCATGAACCACGATACCATAACAAGGGTTCATGCCGGTTCCCATAAACCGTCATGAACCTGGGAATCCATTTAAGGTTCCCTGACCTGAAATCAAAACCGTAAAGTGACTGGGTCTCGTACCCGAACATAGGGCACCAACTGGGCACCGTGCCCGGAATCTGAGGTCATATGCCCGAGACAAAACCAAATGGGTCTCATACCCGAGTTTATCATTTTGAAATCCAAATTCAGTTCATTTTAAATCAATAAAGAAATACAGACCCGTATAAGCACCGTATAAGGCCGAAACCTCGAAATACGTGCTTATACGTAACCACATACAAATGCACCCATGGCATCATCAAACAAGTAATAAAACATATAATAAACATTTATGCATGCACCAATTTAGAAAACAAGGTCCACTCACAGACTGTCCGAGCTGCCGCCTCGATTTGCGTGCCATTCGGCTCCCCGAGCCGATCACCATCACCGGGACTCCCAAACCTGTCCAAATTTTAATAGAAGGTTACTAACTACTTAATTAACCTCCTACCAAAGCCCCGAAATTTTCCCGAACTTTTAACTATTTTTAAACCGACCCTAAACCTTCCGACACCCCGAAAACTATCGAAACGATGTCCGATTGACACGAGACCAGTCCCAAAATCTTCGTTACATCGAATAGAAGATTTCGTATGTTGAACACATCCCTAGAAACCCTAGCACGCGCCCGCACGCGCCGCCTGAAGTGGCTGCGCGTGGGAGCCACGCGCCGCTACAGTGCATCCTCTTCCTTCGATCGAACCGGTCCGGCCGGGCCGGTCCGGTCCAACCTCTGCAACTGGACCGGCGTAACCGGTCCAGGTCTCCGACGCCCTCATTTCTCATCCGTTTTCCTCCATTTCAATCCCTAAATTCATCTTTTAATCTTTCCTATCATTCCCAATTAACCAAACTAGCTAAAACACCCAAAATCCTAACGGTTCAAAATGGACCTCACGGTCCCTGTTTTTCCGATCATCCCACACGGCTGCTCAGCCGTCAACCCCCGTTCAAACTCATCTCTATACACCCTAAACAATCTAACAAACATTCCCTAAGCAACCAAAACGATCCATAATGTAAAACACAAATTAAAAATCGAATTTGGGCAAACCGAGTACCTCTCGGGTTTCATGGCCGCCGCCCACGGCGGCGTGGCTTCCAGCCGGCCACCAGCGTCCAGCCTTCATCCTCTCCACCTCTGGGCTTCTCGGTTCATGATCGAACAAGGTTGGATGTTTGGGTCGCACATATGAGAGGAATGGGATCGGGAAATGGTTGGAGGAAAATGGAAAACTGGATGCACGGTTGAGTGTTTTGGTGCATGAGTGGGTGAGGTTGGCCAGTGGATGGGTGACAAGTGTCACTCATCCATTGGTTGCTGAAAAGTAACTGGACCCACTAAAGACAAACTGCACTTTTTGTCTCGTAAAACGTGCCGTCGTGAATAGTAACCGGGAACTTCTGTGAACCGTAACTTCGTCGTCGAACGTCCGAATTCGACGTGCCGCCTGTCTACGGATTCGTATCGTCCTTATCTACATAACGGTCTTCGGCCCTCGGCCATCGGACCTCCCGGTCAAAAAGTCAACTTTTGACCTCCTATTCACCCAAATTACCAAAATGCCCTTGGGCTTCCGAACGTCATAACTTCTTCTACGAACGTCGGAATTGAACGTGCCACCTGTCTATGAACTCGTGACGTCACGAACTACGTCACGGTCATCGGTCAAAGTCCATTTGACCACCCGATTGAAAAGTCAACGTTTTGCCACCATCAGGGGCAAAACGGTCATTTCGCACCGTTCGTCCGATTTCGCTCTACTAATCACGGATTAGCCTCACTAATCGTGATTAGTCACTAATCTAATCATGGAATTTGGGACGGGTCGTTACACAGACACCTCTGGGCTCAACCCCCTCAGGCTCAGTCACCTCTGGGCGAACACATCCCCAGGTTCAGACACCTCCGAGTGGTACATCCAGGCTCAGTCTCATCCGAGAAGCTGACTACCATAGGATCAACTCCCGATCCTACAATCACATCCCCCAAGCTCTGGTCGTCTGGGTAATCCCCCCAAGCACCGACCGTCTGGGAATATCACAATCACAATGAAAACCATCCCGGGAATTACATCCCAAAACATTTCAATCAAATCTTGACTTCATACCAAGTCAAGATCATCCCTGACTGGGTCTCAAACCCAAAATACCATTTACACGTATTTCTTAAAAATCACCTTTTAATTCAATCAAATATTCCAGAAATCATCATTGACTCACCAACAAAGTCAAAATATCATTTTAGAAATCATTTAAACTCCGGGCCTAGCCCAAAACATCATTTGCACGTTCCTCGTAAAACGTGCCCGAAAGACTGATTAAAATAATCATAAAATCCCAATAAATCATTAATTTCACAATTTCACAAGTGACTCCAAATCCGAGTCAAAATCACTATTCACTTGGGTTCTCATGCCCAAAATAATATTATCACGCAAATCCATGCGTTGCAACCTCCGTTGCCATTTTCACGTAAATCCACGAAATTGACCATGGACTCATTCCCGAGTCACCACATCATTTTTCAATCCATGACTCAATAATCCGAGTCCAACCATTATTTTCAATCAATTTCAATCCCGGACTCATAAACCAAGTCCAAACATCATTTTTACCAAATCTCGTAATTTCTCGAAAATCGCCCAAAATAATAATATAATAATCATAAAACCGAGAAATTACCGGATTGAAACATAAATCATGCCCAAGCATATAAAATCATATAATAAGGCATTTAAATCATATATGCATGCATCACGGTTAGAAAACAAAGTCCACTCACACACACCGTCCAAAACGGTCCGTTTCCGAGCTGCACGTTTTTCCGTAAAATCTGGAAATCACAACTCATGTCCAAAATCATTATAGAGGGTTACTAACATCTCAAAATACATCATACAATTTTTCCCAATTTTTCCGGGATTTAAATACATATTTTTAACGTAATACAAAACTTCGGATACGCGGAACATTAACGAAACAATATCCGATTTCATCGAAATCAACGTCAAAATGTTCGTTACACTGAGAGGATCAAAAGTCATGTTGACCTCACCTTGAGACTAGGCCGGACGCGCCCCCACACGCCGCCGTGAGTGGCTGCGCGTGAAACCCATGCGCCAGCTACAATACTGTCTCCCTCACCCGTTTGTCTGATAAACGGGTCCTCTAACCCGCGATCAGACCCGGTTCCAATCCTGTCAATTCGACACTAATTCCTTCAATTGAGCATTCAGTTAGTTTCAATCTAAGTTCAATTAGGGTTCTGTAACATTAATTATACGAAACCATACCTCAAACCCTACGATCAAAGTCGATTATTCGAAGGACCTCCGGCCATTGTTCATCATCAGAACTTCCTCAATTCCACACGATTTCCTTAAATTGATTCATCAAGAAGCATCAAGGGACTCAGGTAAATCTTTTCCCCAAATCAATTGAATCAATTCGTGGCTCAAACTCCACGACTCAAACTCGATTCTTCGTCACTGTGCAACTATGGAGTTCAGTCAATCTCAATTAGTTTCTTCCAATTGATGGATCCAGAAGCATCGTGGGATCCTCAGGAACATAATCCCCAGCTCAGTTTCAACAATCAAAGCCTCCAATTCCTCGACTCAATCTCGAAATTTCAGAGGCCACCCTCCTTCTGTTCTTTCACAATTCGACCCCAATTCCCTTCGTTCTTGTTGCAGATCGATTCGTATTGATCCCAGAAAGCTAAATGAGGCTTCAATTCCTCTCCTCACGGCTCAATTCTTCCAATTTGATTTTCCCCCCAAATTGTTTAAAATCCGAAATTCAATTCCTCAGCTCACTCCCAATCTCCTGTGTTTACCCAGTTGAATCCATCTCTCAAAGCTCTCAAATTCCCCTCAAAATTGGTTGTGAAAGGGAGCTGAATTCTCCCAATTCTGATTCCCCCCACACGGGTAAGAAAACAAAGAAGAGGAAAAATGGGGAAAAAATGGAAGAAATGATGAAGGATAAATGATGATGTTGTAATGATGGTGTTGGGAGGGAAACATGGACCAGATTTCAGGGGATGGGTGACACTTGTCACTCATCCGAATGTGCACAGTCACCGGGTACTGTTCATATTAAAATATTATTTGATTCCCGGTTCGTTCGGTTAAGCGAGCCCGATTCCGTGACCATAACTTCGTCGTCGAATCTCCGATTTCGGCATGCCGCCTGTCGTTGGATTCGTATCGACGAGACCTACGTAACGGACCTTGGCCCACGTCCATCGGACCTCCCAATCAAAAAGTCAACATTTGGCCCCTAATATGCCAAATTACCAAAATACCCCTCAACTTCCGAACATCATAACTTTCACCTCGAATGTCGGAATCGAACGTGCCACCTGTCTATGAATTCGTGACGTCCCGAACTACGTCACAGTCCTTGGTCAAAGTCCGTTTGACCACCCGAACTAAAGTCAACATTTTGCCCACGCTAGGGGCAAAACGGTCATTTTGCACGTTTCGTCCGAATTCACTCAACTAATCCCCGATTAGTCATTCTAATTCTTAATTAATTAATATTCAATCCCGGTATTCGGGACGAGTTATTACAATAACCCTCTCCTAACTTCTTACAGATAATCGAGAAACTCCAGAGTGACATGGCCGAGGTCAAGGCTAAGGGTATCCAGGCCGAGTCGAGATGTCAGGTGCTCGACGATCGATACACTGAGGTGGCCGAACAGCTATGGGTCACACATGCAGAGCTCACTACCCACCGAGCACGAGTCGACAGGGCTGAGGCCGACAAGGTAGTGTCCGAGTGCGCGGAGCGTGCCGAAAAGAATCGCCGGCTGGCTGGAAAAGAAAAAGAACACACGGCAATCGAGCCACATAAGGGAAGGCGTGGGGATGCCGAGCCAAGCAAGAAACTGGCTCAGATGTTGATCATCCCCGGCAGTCAACCCGGTGACACCAGGATCTACGGGGACGCCCGCGACACCCTCAGCGAGGGAGGGGGACGAAACCGGTCGGTCAACGAACAACCGTCACGCCGACCTGTCCCTCGGTCGGAGGTGGGAAGAGGAGCTCACCACCGAGGAAACATAACCGCTCGGTGGCCCCGCCCAAGCGTCAGCCATGCGACTTCTTTGACGGGGGACTCTGTCCCCGTCACCGACTCGTCCCTGGAGACCGAGAGCACAGCCAAGTCAGCTCGGCATTTTGGCAACAGGACCGACCGCTCACACCAAGGGAGGCAAACATCGAGGTCCTCTCGCAACGACACCGAGCGGTCAACCTACCTCGGCCTACTGCTCCCTCCTCGCCCTGAACCAACCCTCTGAAGGAGCATCGAGTGGTCAGGGCAGGCCGGGCGGCAGAATGACAAGGCTCAGGAACAACCCCACCTGTGGGACACCGAGCGGTCAAGGCTGGTCGGGCAAAAGGGAAGTATATCCCGGAACATACCCAAACAGGGGTACACCGAGCGGTCAAGGCAAGTCGGTCGTGGAAGGATTGAACCCAGAGCCCGCCGAGCAGAGTAGATGCCGACCAGTCGTACATAATTGATCGCGACCGGGCACCCAGGGATAAGCATCAATCCAGGACCGACTCGCTCGTCCAACACCTCATGGACCGAGTCAGGACACTCGAGGCTGGGACGGCTTGGGTAGCAAGACCAGCCTGGTCAAAAACCAGCCCGGGCCCTTTCACAGAAAGAATCAACCAGTTCAGGATCGACCACAAGATAAAACCCCTGAAAATCCCCCTTTACATCGGAAAGGACGACCCGTGAAATCATTTGAACAATTTCTACTCGGTCATCGCCTTTAAAAACCTCGCGGGCGAGGAACAGTGTCTCATCTTCAGTTCCACATTGACCGAGGCAGCGATCAATTGGTTCTATAAGTTGCAATCCGGGTCCATCGACTCGTTCGAACAGCTCACCTCCACCTTCATGAACCAGTTCATGATACAGACTTACCGTTTATCCTCGGCCGAGGACCTTTTTCAGCTTAAACAATGGTAACACGAGCCGCTGCAGTGGTACGCAGCAAGATTCAGTCACGAATACTCCCGGTGCGCGGAGACGGACGACCGAGCAGCTTTCACGGCCTTCAAGGGCGGCCTACGAGACTCCCCCTTCAGGTACGCAGCTCACACCCAAGGCTGGACAACTTATAATGAAATCATGAAACAGGCGGCGGTCCACGCCAAGGCCGGAACGCTAAGCCAAAAGTCCAACGCTGCCAATACGTATCAACCTCCCCGGAGCGACTCGGTGAAAACATACACACCGAGCATCCCGGAACAGCAAGGTTCAACGCAGCGCCCACAGGAACAGGGGCAGCAGAGCTATGGGGGAAAACGGAAAGACCACCCCCATAGCAACAATCTGTATAGCCCCGGAAAGAAGGGAAAGCACCCGAATCACCAAGAAAGGCAGCAGGGGGAGCGGTCAAACAACGGGGAGAAGCGAGTTCCTCGCTCTAAGTACGAGACCTACACCATCCTCAATACTCCCTATGAGAACGTCCTCCTCAATGTAGAACATATGATCCCAAAGTCTACTTGGGCGCCGGCAAAGGGCAAGCTTGGCAAGGACACAAGAATTTTCTGCCAATACCACAAGTACAATGGCCATAGCATTGACCAATGCGTTGCATTCCGGGATTTGGTGGAGGCTTTGGCCCGAGATGGGAAGATCAACCAATTTCTCCAACACGCTCCACCTCCATCTCGCAACCCGCAGATCAATACGATCTCCAGAGGGTCATCCATCTCTTGCCTGCTCACTTCCAACCGGGCGAAGAGGAACTTTCTACGGGCCACCAAACAGAACCACCAACTCTTCAGCATAGAAGAGGGAAGGGCCAAGAAAACCAACCGACTCGGGTGGGAGCCCATCACATTCTTGGAGGAGGAGGAACACGGGATTGTGTATCCTCACGACGACCCCATTGTAGTTATGGCTGAAATATCCAACTTCGACGTGCAACAGGTGATGGTCGACACTGGTAGCTCGGTTAACGTCCTTTTCATACGAGCATTCAAATAGTTGGGCATCCCAGAAGCGAGTTTGGACCGCTCACCCACACCGCTCTTCAGTTTCACTAGTTTCACTAGGGACTCTATCATCCCACATGGAACGGTCACCCTCCCCCTCTCCCTCGGAACACATCCGCGGAGAGCAACCGTGCTGGCACCCTTCCTGGTGGTGGACTGCCCCGTGACCTACAACGCCATCCTCGGGTGAGGGATACTTAACCAAATGAAGGCAGTCGTCTCCACCCACCTGCTTCTGGTAAAATTTCCAACCCCTATGGGGATTGGTGATAAGTCCTCAAATAAGCGTTATTTTATATTATTTTATACCTATTATACTTGACTTTTAATATTAAAATAATAAATAATTAGACAAATTAATTTATTTTGTGATATTTTTGTAGAAATAAATAAAGCTTGGAATTTGGAGCATTTTGGTGAAAGAATCGTCCCGATCGGAATTATAACGAAGAAATTATGGACGAAATATGAGAAACCACCTAAAATCGCAAGGAAATTCGGTGGGAAGCTGCTGAAATCCA
The DNA here is from genome assembly GCA_032719365.1 of Prinsepia uniflora. Taxonomy (NCBI): domain Eukaryota; kingdom Viridiplantae; phylum Streptophyta; class Magnoliopsida; order Rosales; family Rosaceae; genus Prinsepia; species Prinsepia uniflora. Next base: position 30,138,972 of record CM064874.1, read on the forward strand.
GCAGCCCAAGCCAAAAATCTAGCAGCCCCCCAATAGTTCCCAAAATCAGCATATTTGCCCCAAAATCAGCAACTTTTCCCCAAAATCAGCCACTTTTCTCCAAAATCAGCATATTTGCCCCAAAATCAGCATCTTTTCCCACCCAATCTCATCATTTCCATCACTTCTTCATGTACTATTTTATTGCTATTTTTATATTTTAATTTTGTACTTTTAATTAAACAATTGTGGCACTCCCTCTATAAATAGGGAGGTCATTTCATGTATTTGGGGGAGTCCCCCATTAGTTTCATTCTTCCATTTCTTTCATTTTTCTTAGTTCTTAGTTTAGTTCTTTTGTTTCTCTCTTTTGAGAGACATTTTTGGGGACCATTTTTACTTCTTGTAGATTTTCTTATTAATTAGTTTCCTTTTAATTCTTATTCTTAATTTATGTTATTTTTATGTTATTTTCATTTCTTCTTTACTATTGTTCTTGGTATTTTCTTTCTAACATTTGTATGTAAGAATGCAATCTCCATGTGTTTTACTTTTTGAATTTCTTTTACTTCATATGTTTTAGTGCTTAAACTTCAATTTGATGTTAAGTGTTTTATCCGCTGTCGGTGCACTTAGAGTAGAATTGAAGAGATTAAATGTTGATCGCTGCCGGCGCATTTAATTATAAACTTAAGGTAAATCATGTTGTAAATGTTTGAAGCATATTGATGTTTGACGCACATTAATGGTTGATGCATTTATAATATTGAAAGATATATGTAAGTATTTGAGATGATGAAGGTAAGATTTCGTGATTGGTTTATTATGAGCAAAATGTTAGAAAGAAGTCTATTTTTAGGAGTAGTTTAAATAATGTGATTGTTAATTCGAAATTACTTACGTAAAAGTGTGGGTTTTGTCTATGAAACTACTCTATGGTTTGTAAGTTCCAATTAGCATGAGCATTTGCATTTTAATTCTTAATTAGTGTTTTCTTTAATTTAGTTATAAATCTTTTCAAAACCCCCCCTCTTTATTATTTTATTCTTTCATTCTTTTATTCTTTTAATTCTTTAATTCTTTTATTCCTTTAATTCTGTATTCTTTGATTCTCTTATTTCTTTATTCTCTTATTCATCTATTCTTTAATTTATTAATTCTTTGATTATTTAATTCTTTGATTATTTAATTCTTTAATTCATTATTCTTTTATTCATCTCCCACTAACACATTATTAATGTTCCCTAATTTCCCCGGTTAAGAACGATCCCTATTTACCAATATTACATCTACACAAAAAGGGTTTAAATTGCACAACACTCGAATTACGTGTTTAAATTAATGCGTAGTTTGGGCGTAGTCAATTTTTGGCGCCGTTGCCGGGGAAATTGAAAATCATTTTTAATTTGTTAGTGTATGTATATAAATTGTGCATATTATACTTGTTTATAAATTTTACTTTTGTTAATATTATATTTGTTTATAACATTTACTTACTTGTTTATATTTTATTTATCCATCTTATTTTTGTTTTTATTATTTTTGTTTATAATGTTCATACTTTACTTATTCATAGTTTCTAATTTATACTTGTTCATAAATGTTCATAATTTTTTTTTTATATATTTGTTCATATTCAAATTGTTTATGTAAATTTAAAATTCTATCATACTTGTTCATAATTTAATTTAATTTGTACTTGTTATAAATGCATATTGTACATATTCATTTTTCCTTACTTTTAATTTATTTTATTTTTCTTTACACTTTCTAACTTTTTCTTTAATCCATTAACTTTAATTTTATTCCATAAACTTTTTCTTTATTCCTTTAACTTTAAATTTATTTTATTAACTTTTTATTCCACTAACTTTTTATTCCACTAACTTTTTATTCCATTAACTTTTATTCCATTAATTTTATTCATTAACTTTTTATTCCACTAACTTTTTATTCCATTAACTTTTATTCCATTAATTTTATTCATTAACTTTTTATTCCACTAACTTTTTATTCCACTAACTTTTTATTCCATTAACTTTTATTCCATTAATTTTATTCATTAACTTTTTATTCCACTAACTTTTTATTCCATTAACTTTTATTCCATTAATTTATTTCATTAACTTTTTATTCCACTAACTTTTTATTCCACTAACTTTTTATTCCATTAACTTTTATTCCATTAATTTTATTCATTAACTTTTTATTCCACTAACTTTTTATTCCACTAACTTTTTATTCCATTAACTTTTATTCCATTAATTTTATTCCATTAACTTTTTATTCCACTAACTTTTTATTCCATTAACTTTTTGATTACACTTATTTTATTCTTATGTAATTATTTATTTGGTTATGTCTTGATAAAATTTAAATTTAAATTTAAAAAAAAATTCGAAATAAATAAAAAATTTGAAAATAATAATAAAAAAAAAATCTTATCTTAGCTTTATGTTAGTGTTAATTCATACTTGTAAATAAATGTTGCATATATGTTACTTGTTACCTTTTATACTTGTTCATAACTTTTATATTTCATAGTATACATGCATACTTGTTCATAATAGATTTTCATTTATATTTGTTTATAATTTTCTTACTTGTTATATTATTCTTGTTCATACTTGTACATAATGTTCATTCTTTTTAATTGTTCATAAATGCTTATGGTAAATATTCACTTTTCCTTATTTTTATTTTTATTTGTAATTAAAAAAAACATAAAATTCGTAAAAAAAAATTAAAAATTAAAAAAATTTCTTTTTCTTCATTTATTTAATTTTTAAATTCAGAAAAAAAAATTAATTAATAAAAAATAAAAAATTTCTTTTTCTTCATTTATTCGTAAAAATATTCATTTATCTTCACTTTGTGTTAGTGTAAATCTAAATTGTTAAATAAATCTTATACTTATGTTAGTTTGTTAATGAGAAATTGTTTTGTAAATATCAGTACTTGTGAATAAAACCATACTTGTAAATAAATTGTTCATACTTGTATAAATTGTTCATACGTAAATTGTCATGTTATATTTGTAAATTGTGCATAAAAAACATACTTGTAAATAGTTCTTGCATTCATGCATTAGTCTCGGCTATATGTAGATCACTTGTGCTTCGAAGTTTAAATTTTAATCTTTAATCGGCGAAGACTCTTCTATTAACTCTCACCCACGGTAATTGTTAACACTTGAGTCATCTTAATTCCTCTGGAGTAAGAAATTTTCGAGGGTGATGTCTAGGACAAGAGACGATACTTATAACGGGTTTTGGGTCTAAGAAATTAGCCCTGCCTCTTATGTGTATTCTTTCTAACCTGGTCACTTTTGAACTTGCCCAAACAGTTGAATTAATCCAAGATATTTACTTGGGCCGCACGGACGTATAAGTCTCCATCTAAACTTTGAAGCTATGTGAACCATATATATCTTTGACTTCCCCCGACATTTAAATATTGTTTATATCTTAATTTACATTATTTGTCATGACAAAATTAAATTGCATCTTTAGTGTAACTAACTTGCATCTTTCATTCTAACTTGCATTTCATCTTTCATTCTAACTTTCATTTCATCTTTCATTTAACTTGCATTTTCACTTAACTTGCATATGTAGTTTAACTTGCATTGCACTCTTCCTCTAACTTACATCTTTAACTCAAATTGCATCCTTAACTTCAATTTGCATATCTAATTTGCATTCTTGACTAACGTACATCTCTGACTAACTAACTTGCATCTCTGTCTAGGCTGGATGGACGTTAAACTTCAAGCGCTTGTTGGGTGGCAACCCAATGTGTTCCCGGGATGTGAAGGAGTCATCAATACAGATTTGCTATCCTTCTACCCTTCACTCTCTTTTATTTTGTTTATTTAATGTTTTCCTATTATTTTCGTAAATCATCTTCCTTACTTTGATTCTATGTTTAATTACTTCGTATTTTCCTACATTGAGGACAATGTAGAATTTAAGTGTGGGGGAATGGTTTACAATTTTGAGTTTTTTTTTTTAAAAAAATATTTTAAAATAAAATTCAAAAAAAAAAGAAAAAAAAAGAAAAAAGAAAAAAAAATTATTGTTTTCTTGAATCTTTTTGTTTTAACTTAGTATTTTTATGAGTCTTTTTTTTATTTGTGCAATTGAAATTGTTTTATTATGTATTTCTTACGGAAAAAAAAAACAAAAAAAATTAAAAAAATAATAAAAAAATATAAAAAAAATGAGGTGAAAAAAATGAAAAAAAAAAATTTGTTTTCTTGAATCTTTTAACTTAGTGTTTTTATGAGTCTTAAGTTGCCATTTAACTTGTCAATGATATAAATGAACGGAAATGAATATGTTATGGCTATAAAGATGATCACTACAACTTGAATTTTTTTGTTAATATTTTGTGATTAAGTGTTATAACTTGAAGATAATGCATGTAAATTGGCATATAAACGAGCATGATAAGATAAGTATGAATCATATGAACCTTATGTGAGCTTTAGAACTTTATATACATCTTTGATGAGTGATTCATAAGTTCTTTGTTTAAATTGATATACATATGCCTCATAACTGCTTGTCATAGTTTTTTATGAACTCTAGAGTACTAGAACTTATTCAATGTGATTTTCAAAACTTTTAAGTCAATAAACTCTCTGATTTTGGATATGATTAAGGCATTAGGGTTAACACCACAAATTCAAATATCCATGTTCCCTATTTTGTGCGCACAAGTTGCGACCCCCTTAGTTTTAACCCTTTTGAGCCCACATTAAGCCTTTCTTTCATCACCATGATTATCTAAACACTTGAGCTTAGTATAGACATCCTTTACCCTTGTTCCAAGAACTCGGTTGAAGATATAAAGATTGTGTAAGGAGAAAATAATGATGTTGAAAAGACTTTTATGTGAATTATTTGGATTTACCGACTCAAGCTTTGTTGTATTATTGACACATGTTATTACCTTGATATAAAAAAAAAATCAAAAAAAAAAAGTTGAGTATCGATCAAGGTAATAAGGTTTGGTTATGTAATGTTTGAGTTAAGTCCCTTACATTTGTAAATCCGACACAAAGAATGACTATGAGGCCCAACATGATGAAATTAGGCCTATGTTCGAAAGGATGGATTACTGACATCACTGCACTAAGGTTGGGAAGCTATGATACGTTTTGGGAGTCTATTGAGTCTTGGAACGAATTGAGCACCACTTGTCCTATATTTTCCTTGCCTCTAAACTTAGCCCCATTACAACCTTCGTAAAGACCTTATGATCCTTAAGATGGTAAAATTAGATTAGTTGAGTTAATCACTTGAGTAAGCTTATGGTTTTGGATAATTTGTGCAAGTATGTTTTGTTTTTATCTTGAGGTGTTTGTTTGAGATTTTGCAAAAGTACTTCATTTCGATTATGTGAGTATTTCTCACATACTTTGAGTGCAAACACAAACCCTCACAAATTGAGTGAACTTATGAGTGCATATCCTTGTGAGTTGATTCATACTTGTTTTATTCATGTTGAGATCCATTTCACCATATTTACTCATTATCTTACTTGTTGAAGCATTTTGTTACAAAGTATTAACTTTTGAATTCCATATGCTTAAACGCTTTAAGTGAAAATCTTTTATGCCATGATTGTAATAATGAAATATTGAGACAAATAGTTAAAGGTTACTTGTTTGAGTTCGTAGTTTAATTTTAGTATTTGCTAGGGACTAGCAAAGTTTAAGTGTGGGGGTATTTGATAAGTCCTCAAATAAGCGTTATTTTATATTATTTTATACCTATTATACTTGACTTTTAATATTAAAATAATAAATAATTAGACAAATTAATTTATTTTGTGATATTTTTGTAGAAATAAATAAAGCTTGGAATTTGGAGCATTTTGGTGAAAGAATCGTCCCGATCGGAATTATAACGAAGAAATTATGGACGAAATATGAGAAACCACCTAAAATCGCAAGGAAATTCGGTGGGAAGCTGCTGAAATCCAGCAGCCCAAGCCAAAAATCCAGCAGCCCCCCAATAGTTCCCAAAATCAGCATATTTGCCCCAAAATCAGCAACTTTTCCCCAAAATCAGCCACTTTTCTCCAAAATCAGCATATTTGCTCCAAAATCAGCATCTTTTCCCACCCAATCTCATCATTTCCATCACTTCTTCATGTACTATTTTATTGCTATTTTTATATTTTAATTTTGTACTTTTAATTAAACAATTGTGGCACTCCCTCTATAAATAGGGAGGTCATTTCATGTATTTGGGGGAGTCCCCCATTAGTTTCATTCTTCCATTTCTTTCATTTTTCTTAGTTCTTAGTTTAGTTCTTTTGTTTCTCTCTTTTGAGAGACATTTTTGGGGACCATTTTTACTTCTTGTAGATTTTCTTATTAATTAGTTTCCTTTTAATTCTTATTCTTAATTTATGTTATTTTTATGTTATTTTCATTTCTTCTTTACTATTGTTCTTGGTATTTTCTTTCTAACATTTGTAAGTAAGAATGCAATCTCCATGTGTTTTACTTTTTGAATTTCTTTTACTTCATATGTTTTAGTGCTTAAACTTCAATTTGATGTTAAGTGTTTTATCCGCTGTCGGTGCACTTAGAGTAGAATTGAAGAGATTAAATGTTGATCGCTGTCGGCGCATTTAATTATAAACTTAAGGTAAATCATGTTGTAAATGTTTGAAGCATATTGATGTTTGACGCACATTAATGGTTGATGCATTTATAATATTGAAAGATATATGTAAGTATTTGAGATGATGAAGGTAAGATTTCGTGATTGGTTTATTATGAGCAAAATGTTAGAAAGAAGTCTATTTTTAGGAGTAGTTTAAATAATGTGATTGTTAATTCGAAATTACTTACGTAAAAGTGTGGGTTTTGTCTATGAAACTACTCTATGGTTTGTAAGTTCCAATTAGCATGAGCATTTGCATTTTAATTCTTAATTAGTGTTTTCTTTAATTTAGTTATAAATCTTTTCAAAACCCCCCCTCTTTATTCTTTTATTCTTTCATTCTTTTATTCTTTTAATTCTTTAATTCTTTTATTCCTTTAATTCTTTATTCTTTGATTCTCTTATTTCTTTATTCTCTTATTCATCTATTCTTTAATTTATTAATTCTTTGATTATTTAATTCTTTGATTATTTAATTCTTTAATTCATTATTCTTTTATTCATCTCCCACTAACACATTATTAATGTTCCCTAATTTCCCCGGTTAAGAACGATCCCTATTTACCAATACTACATCTACACAAAAAGGGTTTAAATTGCACAATACTCAAATTACGTGTTTAAATTAATGCGTAGTTTGGGCGTAGTCAATTGGCCAAGTCAAAGGAGATCAAATGGCTGCACGAGCTTGCAACTCTGTTACCCCGATCCAGCCACCAAAGGAGACCATGGCAGTGACAGAATCCGCGTATGAGGCTGACCCCGTCAGCCCTCAGGACGCACGGAGGATACAACATGGGCCAATTGAAGATCCTCGGGACCATTCAACAACACCACATCCGCAGCCCATCGAGGATGTGGAAGAGATAGTACTCTCCCACGACTTCTCAGACCGACGGGTAAAAATCGGCACAACCCTCTCGCCCGAACTTCCCACCGTACATCGACAAATGAAACCCCCTTCTCGCTGACTTTCAGAACGGGAGCGGTCATCCTCGCTGAACTGAACGAAACTTCTTACCGAGTGTCGACCTATGAACCCGAAAAAAAACAACCATCAAATTGCACTCAGTCTCGACCTCATTGAGGAGCACAGGGAGCAGGCTAACCTCAGAAACATTGTCTGCAAATAGAGGCTTTGCAATTATCATAATGCCAGAGTCAGACATCGGGGTTTTCAGGAAGGTGACTGGGTCCTTCTGAAGGTCAGCCTTGCCACCAAGGATAGCTCAGCCGGGACACTCAGCCCCAATTGGGAGGGCCCATATCGGGTTACCAAAAACTGCCAGCCCGGAACTTATGAACTGGAAGACCCAAATGGGCGAAGGCTGGGCCACCCATGGAATGCCGACCACTTGAAGAAATACTACATTTAAGACTTTGTATTTTTTCCTATTCTTATAACTTGCTGTATTTTACCGATTATTGCACCCGTTATTTATAAACTCTTCCATTTATCTAGCCTTGTAACGTAACATTTTGACTCAAACATACAAGTCGGGGTTTGGTCTTACTCGGCCCACACCCCAACACTTGCAATTTTGACTCAAACTATCGGTGTACAGCCCTACTCGGCTTGCACCTATACTTAACTCAAACATACAAGTCGGGGTTCGGTCGTACTCGACCTACACCCCAACACTTGCAATTTTGACTCAAACTATCGAGTCGGTGTACAGCCCTACTCGGCTTGCACCTATACTTAACTCAAACATACGAGTCGGGGTTCGGTCTTACTCGGCCTACACCCCAACACTTGGAATTTTGACTCAAACTATCGAGTCGGTGTACAGACCTACTCGGCTTGCACCTATATTTAACTCAAACATACGAGTCGGGGTTCGGTCTTACTCGGCCTACACCCCAACATTTGCAATTTTGACTCAAACTATTGAGCCGGTGTACAGCCCTACTCGGCTTGCGCTTATACTTAACTCAAATATATGAGTCGGGGTTCGGTCTTACTCGGCCTACACCCCAACACTTGCAATTTTGACTCAAACTATCGAGTCGGTGTACAGCCCTACTCGGCTTGCACCTATACTTAACTCAAACATACGAGTCGGGGTTCGGTCTTACTCAGCCTACACCCCAACACTTACAATTTTAACTCAAACTATCGAGTCGGTGTACAGCCCTACTCGGCTTGCACCTATACTTAACTCAAACATACGAGTTGGGGTTCGGTCTTACTCGGCCTACACCCCAACACTTGCAATTTTGACTTAAACTATCGAGTCGGTGTACAGCCCTACTCGGCTTGCAACTATACTTAACTCAAACATACAAGTCGGGGTTCGGTCTTACTCGGCCTACACCCCAACACTTGCAATTTTGACTCAAACTATCGAGTCGGTGTACAGCCCTACTCGGCTTGCACCTATACTTAACTCAAACATACGAGTCGGGATTCGGTCTTACTCGGCCTACACCCCAACACTTGGTATTTTGACTCAAACATTCGAGCCGATGAATAGCCTTACTCGGCTTACACCAACCTTTAGACTCAAACACACGAGTCGGGGTTCGGTCTTACTCGGCCTACACCCCAACACTTGGGAAAATTCCCACAATTACTCGGTCTACAACGTTTTTTCAAGAAAAATCTGATTTCATTCAAGGGTACAGACCTATTGTGCTCGGCCTGCAAGAGCTTTACAAAATTCGACCTCTCGGTCGTCCCACTATTTCTACCCAAAATAAAGGAAGAATTACAAGTGTCCTACACTACCTCCTCCATCTGCTGCTTGGCTTGCACTACTCCCTCCAGCTCTGGCTCCGGCTCCGGCTCCATCTACGGCTCTGCCTGGTCGGCTTCTGGCTGGGAACTCGGCAAGACACGCTATTCTTCCTCCTCCCCTGACTCGTCTTCAAACATCTCGGCGGTTATGTCCTTGCAGAGCCAGGGGGTCTTCACGGTCATGTCGGGGTTGTGCAGGAAGAGATTGCGGAAGAACTCTTGCTCGCACTTGGCGGCGTAGTCGTTCTTGAGTTCGTAGAACTCCTCCTACGCTTTGAACTCGGCCACCACAGTCTCTTTCGCCTTCTCCAGGTTGGCCTCCCTGGCCGACTTAACCCGAGATAGTTCTTTCCAGTGTCGGAGTCGGTCCTTCTCTTTGGCCTCAACCTTGGCCTTCATTTGATCTCTGGAAGCCAGGGCCTCCTGGGTCTTCCATCTCTCGGCCTCCAGCTTACGGGTGAGGTCGACCGCTTCCTTCATGGCCCTCTCGGCCTCCTGAAGCTTCGAGGTGAGCTCTTCCTATTTCTTCCTCAACCGGTCTTTCTCCCGCCGAGCAGTAGCTACCCTCATCTGGCTGTTCCCAAACTGGAGGTACACCTCACCGAGAGCCTGCACATGACAACCATTAGAAAGTTTCTCGGTCGAACATACTACATTTGACAAATGAAAACACTTACATTACTCAGTAGGAGCAGGGCTTTTTCCATCCTCTGGTCGGCCGACTGGTACTGCACCTTGGTGAGCTCGTCCAATGGCGTTGAGGCCCCCTGACAGACCCCGTTCAGCAATGGCACCATCTGTCTCGGAAAACAGAGGGTGGCCTCGGCACTCGACCCCTCGTCGATCGCCTCTCCATCGGTGAACACGCCACGGTTCACATCCCCCCTCCTCTGGAGCATCTCCAGGATCCGCACATCCAACCGAGGGGGGGACGGCGACGAGACGAACTCTGGGACCGGCATAGTCCTCTTGCCTCCAATCTGCGCCTGAGCCGACATGATCGTCTCGTCCTCCTTTATGACCTTCGCATGTCTGGGATCAGGAGACAGGACTCGGTCTCCCTCCACGTTTCTCTGTTTCCTTTTGAGAGACCGAGACGGAGGACTTGGCTGTCTTGGCTGAGAGGACGACCCGTGCTTCGTACGGTCAGACTGCTCCAGCTGACCTCTGCCGGCTCGCTCCTTTTTCTTCCTGAGGATGAGCTCCAGGCGCTCGGCCGCTTTCGACAGTGAGGCAGATTCCCCAGAGCCTTTGTCGGCCTTCATTCTCAACTGCTCGCAGTCTTTGTAAATTCTGCTCCCGAGATGATACGGAACTGCAACAACGAGGCAAGGGTCAGTAAAAAAAAACAACAAAAACAAAACACTTACCCTCGTCGGTGTCGATGAGGCCGACTTTGTACTGGAACCCAGGTAACCGAAGGATTCGTCGGTTCCGATTCAGCTCGTCCAAGGTCTCTCTTACTCGGTGGACGACTTCCTTCTCCGCCGGTGAGATCTCTTCTTCTGGGAACAAACCTGCACACCGAGACGATGTCAGCCAACATAGCCATACTTGGGCATATACAGAATATAAGAATTACATCAACTGGTCGGCCTGTACTACAACTATCAACCTTGGGTCTGAAACTTGGACGGTATTGTTGGTCCGTCGGTGCCCCCTTCCCAGTCCCCACCGACCAGGCAGAACTTCGTCTTGTACGACTTTTGGGATATTGGTATGTCTAGGATGAACTCCCCCCGTTTTCTCTTCTTGCGATGACGGACGAAGACCCATCCGGTACTCTGCTGTTGAAAGCCAAACTCGTACAGATACATCAGTTGGGCATAGGTCGGCTCCGGTTGATCGGCCCACTTGAAGGCCGTGTAGAGGGAGCAGAGCACAATCTAGACGTTGGGATTGAGCTGACCGAGTGCCACTCCCATTTTTTTACCATCTTCCGCAACCAGGGGTGCAGGGGCAGCCTGACCCCATGATGCATTAGCTCGGTATAGAACAATGCCATACCGGCTGGGGGGTTGCTCAGTCTTTCCTCTCTTGTAGGCAACCTTGTTGTCACCGAGTTGGGAACGCCAAACTCGATCCTCATCTTCATCAGGCCCTTCTCGGTCTCCTTGTTCACCATTTCATCCACGGTGAAGGCCGCACACTCAATCGGAACGGCCTCCGGGACCGACTCATCCCCGGTCGTTTTCACCTTATTAAGCCGAACTGCGCCCTTATCTTGGCCGTGGGTCAGCTTCAATGCCCGGTGCACCCCCACCTTCACTATCGTCTCGGCGTCCACCAGCAGATTTCCACTACCTGACCTACCCGTCGGCCCAGCACAGGTCTCCGTACTCCTACTGGACGACTCGGCCGTACTATGCACCGACTCTACCCGCTTTTGTGCCTCGGCCGAGGGGGCCTCGTCCTCATTCCTTGAGATGGGAATGAGCACCTGCACACTACTCTCTGACGACTCACCACCCTGTGAGTCGCAACACTTACCCTCAGACACTGAGTCACTATCGACCGACATCTACAAAAAACAAAAGAGAAGAAAAACAGAACTCAGCCGACCGACTCGTTCCTACGAAGATCTGACCACAACCTTCACCACGTTCATGGACAGTTCTTCACAACCTCCTACTTTAATCGAAAAACTAAACTTGGAAAAGTGCTTACCGTTTTTTTCACGGAGGACCGTAGATCGGAAATCGCAAACGCCGTACGCACCGCCGTCGAGAGCTAGTCGGAAATCGCCTCCTTAGTTGGACAGAATTTCCCCAATTTTCTCAAAAACACAAGTGAGGAAATTGGTGAAGAGCTAATCATACTTATAGAAACTGGTGCACAGACTACGAGGTGCCACCCCTCTTAGTGACAGACACGTGTTGCAACCAATCATTCTGACTGAACACGTGTCAACCATCTGTCCGAGGAAGCCCAACCGTCTTCCCTCACTTCGACACCGACCTCCGTACACCGCTCGGTGCCCGGGACTGCCTTTAAGACATTGGCCCTCCCCACCGACTCGTGTACACCGCTCGGTTCCCTGGACTGCCCTACAGACGTTGGCTCTCTCCACCGACTCATATACACCGCTCGGTGTTTTCACCCCCTTGCAAACGATAGCCGTGCTACCGACCCACGTACACCGCTCGGTATCCGCAGCAACAACCCCATTTTTTGGTTCCCATCACCGACCATGACACCACCACCGATTTCATGTGCACAACCACGACCAGCTGAGCCACTTTTCCGCCGAGTGCTATCCATCACCGACCGCCCACTAGCCACTTCCTCGCCATGATCGAGACTGTCTCGGCGGACTCTCCCACCAGGGGACTTGGGGGACTACAGGTATACTTTCCACTAGGGTCTGGGAGAATGAAACAAGTCCCCAACCGAGAAATTCCACCTCAGTCAACGACTTGGGGGACTTCTGTTTACACCATATCTGACCAAACCCACTAGACCGTATACTTGAAGCCCAGGCTCTATTCAAGGCCCCAAAACCGCTGAACTTACACAAAGCCTTAACCCCGGGCCCAATGCCGGATGCCACATGAAGATCTATCCACCCTCGATTTACGTAACATGTGTCAACACGTAATTCGAGACACATTTTTCCCACATCGGAACTTTGGGAATTGAACATCCCACCTACCCATGCATAAGGGGTACACATTTCCCAATAAAGGTAACTAAGATTTACTATTTACAATTACTCTGCCAAACTTACCATTTACTATTTCCTCTTACGAACAACGCAACTGACTTGATCGTCGGAGAGCCTTAGGCTGGCACCACACCGGTGCCCGTACTAACGGAAACCCGCGATCCGCTTGAGTTGACAGGTCACAGGAGGGACACGCGTCATTTGGTGATTGGGCGACGAGTAATCGACAGTTGGAACATTTAACGCTTCAACAACATGAACGACTGATGTCTAACTTTTATGGTCTTCCCTGGTTAGGTGTAGCAAAAGTGTACCATCCCTATTCATTGGGAAATGATCGTTGGATTTTAGCCATACTAGATTTGTAGTTACGGTAGGTGTTTATATACGATTCAATGGTGTCAAAAAACATAGAAAAAGCTGGCATTTTCACTAACCCAGATGCTGCCCTGAGTACTAAGTTCGATGAACTTCTATATTGCGTTTCCTCAAGCACAAATGTCAAAGCCATGGCCAGTCAATCAGGCCACTAAAGTTCCCCAACAAAGAGACGGGTAAAGTGTCTAATACTTGTTTTTCTTTATTTTGAATTTAGTTTAAAGATTGTACGAGATAAAACATTAGGTCTCACATCTTGTAATAGAAAGTATGGTGTATTTGCCCTTGGGTTTTTGGACTTCTTGGTCTCAAAACACTGCATTGAAGAGTGATGTTCTCAGTATGACCCCGAATGCGGTCAAAATTGGCAGTTGAAGTAATGTGAAAGGTGGTATATTGTTAGTTAGGCTTATTTGAAAATTGATGCTGCAAAACTTAACCCATTTTATATATCCTAAACTTTGTTGTTGTCAGTTTGACATGTGAAATGTGAAGTTCGTTAGTTTTTTTGTTGACTTCCTTTGTATTATGATGGATTATGGTTGGAAACTTAAGTATTTGAAGTGTAAATATAGAATGTTTTAATTTGGTATGAAAATTTTGAAGTTTACTATATTAATACCAACTTTTCAAGGTGGCATTATTAGGTTTGATACTGAGCTACAATGGTCCAGAACTTGTTGGTTGATTTGGGATAAGGAGTTTTATGTTTTGCATTCATATGTGTGAGTTTTCTGGTACAACTAGTATAGTCAAGTTCATGTGCAGGTGTGGTATATAACTGATATATAAATTATATATTATTGGCATATAAGTGGTAGATAATAAGGGTATATGTGCTTATAAGTGGTAGATTCCACTTTAAAAATGAAGAAACGGTCTCATACGTGCAATGTGATTGGTTATAGTCACTTAATGGATTAGGATACATAAGGGAAGTACATCCAAGTATGAAATCAAGTACATTGAACAAGTATTTGTTTCTCTTCTCTAATGGTATGTAAGCGATATATGAGTGGTCTATATTATTGCTCCTTAACAAGGTTTTAAACCGCTATATAACCGGTAGATAACATGTATATAGGTGGTATCTATGTAGTAAATTGCAAATGAGAACACAATTTTCCATCTCCTACATGTCACTTGAGGTAGGTTTTGCAAGGTATTTGGTTGTATTAAGTTCATGGTGTAGGAAACATAAGGGAAGTAAGTGGGAGTATATAATCAAGTACAATCCAAACGTTTTTGGTCATCTCCTCTAAGGGCATACAAATTGCAAGTGTGGTAGATAACAGGTATACAACCTGGGTATAAGTGTTACATAAGTGGTATATAAGTGGTTTATAACTGCTATATAATGAATTTCAACCAGTATATAAACATTAGGTAAGTAGTAGCTATATGGTAGATTATGATAAGTCATGAATTAAGCATTGTTTGGATGTTGTTCCTTATCCCCTTTACTAGTCTTTTGATTTTAATTGTACAAAAAATAGGAGAAAATGATCCATTTTGCGAGACTTGTGTATATTATGAATGTTAAGTCAATTCCAAAGAGAATGCAAAAAGAATGGAGGAAATCCGAGCCAAAATGAAGGACTAGCACTAAAATGAAGTTAAGGTCCCTAGCTGAAATCCCAGTTGAGGCCCTCTCGGGTTTTGGCTTTGAATTGGAATTTTCCAATGTCTTGGATGTGATCAAGCTGCCCAGATAATCTCCAGGGGTCCCAATGAGGTGATAGCACGTGTTAAGAAAATCAAGATTAACCAAGAAAGGGGGTTCTTGCCTTTCTTGGCCGAGAGGCACTCCTAATCCTACAATGAGTGTGTGTGTGTGTCACTTTTTCGACCAGTCTTGCTAGCCTTGCATGCCTATATTAAGTGGAATATTTCAGATAACTCAGCCCTAGAATCCAGTTAGGATAGTCAACCAAAAGATCCATTAAAAAAAGGGTTCCTATCCATTCCTTGCAACCCAAGAAACTAGGATTTCTTGCATTAAGTTCCTACTTTTTAGGGATTTGGGGCTGCTGTTCTATTCCGAATTCCACAAGGATTCTTAGGCTGTTTGGTGACATAAAAAGGGTCTAATCTCCTAAATAAACTCATGAAAACCCCAGGGCAAGGGGTTCGGCCCTCTTAGACGTTTTTTAGGGTTTTGAACCATAGAATACATTGTTTTTGGGATTAAGGAGTTCTTGCTTAATTTGCAGCAGCCTTTCATTGTCTTTTGCACGACTAGAGTAAGAGATTTCCTTCTTCCTTCTTTATTTTTTTGTACTTTAAACTTATTTATCTGATTGATTCAATGCAATTTCTGATTATGCTTTTGTTTATTAATCTAAGTATGTGTGAGTAGTTCCTTTAAGGATAGGGGCTGTTTGAAGCCCTAGCCATGTTAGTTTGTACTTAGATTTCTAGCTCTTGATTGTGATTATTATGCATGACTAAATTTATTGGATTACTGCGCTTCATGAACTCAATTTATGCTTATAAGCTTAGCTACATTATTTGTGTATAATTGTCGATGTAATTGTTTGACAGCCCATAATATCATCTTGCAATTTGTAGCATCACGTTTAAGAGGAGGACTTTTAGGCAGTAGGTTTAGGTTTATGTTTAGGGTTAGGGTTTTGATTGTGTGATATTTCATAGTTTCTGTTGGATGTGGATTTTTTATGCTTGTTAACTAATGTTTTTTTTTTAATTGCTTATTGAAGGGGACTGTGATGACATTGTCTCCATCACCTTAAGCCACATTGGAAATATAGTACATAAACAAGCAGAGTGGAGATATTTAGATGGGGCATTGAGATGGTTTGACTGGTGTTGTTGGGAGTACGCTTCATTAGTAGAATTGAATGCCCTAGTGAAGCAGGAAGGTTACATTCATGATAGGGTAGATTTCTACCTACAAGATGAAGCTAGTAGACAGTTTTTCAAGGTATCCACATATCAGAAGCTATTGGCACTCATTAGAAAGTCTTCAAGGACATTTCAGAAGATTGTCCATGTGTATACTTCCCATCCCATGGATCAAGTGACAGATGAGGATCTGGTGTATACATTAGAGGCTAGTCCAAGCACTGGAGAAGCTAGCCCAACCACTAGAGAGGCTAGTCTAAACACATAGGTTGGTCCAAACACAACTCAGGAGGAATATGTAGAAGATGTTCCAGCTTTTGTTAGTCATGAAGAAGAAAGTAGTGATGTTGATGATAATGATGATGAATTGTTTGAAGTTCAAGTGGATGATGAAAGTAGTGAAGATATCGATGAAGATGAAGAATTAGAGGAAAATGATAATGATGATGAACCTGAATTGAGGGAACCTGGAGTGCAATCAAGTGGTGTAAGGCGTAGACAGAAGCATAAAGTGCAAGAAATGGAGGAAAATGATATTGATGATGATTGTAGTGGGCAATCCGAGCATCAGTATTTTGAAGATGATAGTTATGGTGAAAGGGATGAACATGAAATATGTCTAAGTGATGATGATGACATATTCCAAACGAATGAAGAAGGGGTAGTTCCTCCTCCTCCTCGAGCTGAGGATGACTTTGAAGAAATAGATGTTCCAAGTCACCTGGGATTTCTACGGCTAGTGGAGATTCAGATGATGACTTGGAAAAAAAAGAAAAGGAAGAAGAAACATTTCCAAAGACAAGGGATGTTATTACTGAAATAGAGATGAAGTGTAACACCCCGGACTTTTATGATTTGGTAAAGTTGAAACTTTAATGTAAAATGACTATTTTTCCCTAGTTGGGAGGATTTGTTGACTTTTGACTCGGACTATATTTTGGACTTTAACCTATGACCGTGACGTATATTGGGACGTCACAAGTCCGTAGATAGGCGGCATGCCAGAATCGGAGTCCGGACGGGAAAGTTATGGTCAAGAACGAGAAAAATTACACTATTCACAAAGTCCCGAGAATGTCACACTTGACTGGTTCTAATTGGATAAGGACAATCTAGTGGGACCCTTAGATGAGTGACAAGTGTCACTCATCTCATTGGTGGGTTTCCCCATGCAATTGGATCAGTTTAGGGTTCCGACTTCATCATTTTTCTCTTATTTTCACTTGTTATCGTCTTTGTAAACTCACAAACTCTCTCTAACCCATGAAACACTAAACACCACACCACCACCTCCCTATTCTACCTTCACTTCATTAAGCATCATTGAGAGGTTGAGGCATACGTGAGGAAGCAGACGAGCTGACAACGAGGCTGTACACGGCGGGGATCACGACTGAGAGGTGAGAACTCGAAACACCATTTTGTTCAAAAAATGGAACTTTGATTTTCAGCGTGTGTTGAACAATCTAATGGGGCCTAACGTGTTCTAAGGTCCAAGACGAGTTCATAGGGCTAGTTTTTGAAGTAGAGGATGGCTGGAATTGAGCGCTATCGAAGGTTGATATCTACGGCTTACTGTTGATCCGATCTTAGGTAACTTTTAGATCGTATTTCCTAGATTTTATCTTACGGATCTTGTAGTTAGGTCGAGACGATCACATAGGAAGAAACCAGATCGAAAACAGTTGACAAATCAAGGTGTTGAAACCGGGTCGGGTTGCGGGTCTATGTGACCCAAATTGTAGACTTGTCAGAGGACAGGGACAATGATGTCATCACCCTGTCGGATATTAGTGACATGGACCAACCAGCAGCTAACACGTGGCACATGTCATCTGACACTGTTAGATGATGTCAGCATTGACTTTGACCGTTGACCTGACGTCAACGTTGAATTTTACAGATGCAGCGTTGACTTTTTGGTCAACATTGATCGCGGCTTTGACCCTCGCTTGGGGGTGCGTGGGCACACTTTTCACTGTGGGAACAGTGCCATTTTAATGGTTTCGACTATCCAGATCCAATGGAGGTGGTTTCGGGTAGACCAGAGTTCATTGGTTGGGTTAAAATGATGTTTATAGCCTCGAGAAGCGTGTTCGTGATGCGTTTTTGATCCGACACTGTTCTTAGATTTTAGATATAGGTTTGTAGAGACAATTAGTGATCCTTGAATATGTTTGGACAGGTCAGAGACTGTGATATAGCTTCAGGACAGGTTTTAGACATTGATTAAGCATTAGGATAATATTGTGAGTGGGTCTTTTGGTTTCTAAACTGATTGCATGCATAACTATTTTCTTATACTATTATATGATTGTGTGTATGAGTGTGTTGGGTCTTATTTATGAATTGTGTACCTATATATATATATATTATACTATGTGGGAATGTGGCCCATCTGGTAACTATACTATTGGTTGTGGAATCATATTGGGATGTAACAGGGTCATACTATTGCACCAGATATATTTACCATGTGGATTACTATCTCCTCCAGTTATTGGTACCCTGGAGTGGTCACGGCGCATTGCCTGCGAGGGATCATGCTACGGAGCGACCGGACCGTAAGGTGGCTCTGGAGTAGGATTGCTATGATTAGACATCTAGGTCATCAGGCATCTGTATATGATTGTGTGTATGAGTATGTTGGGTCTTATTTATGGATTGTGCACTTATATATATATATATTATACTATGTGGGCATGTGACCCATCTGGTAACTATACTATTGGTTGTGGAATCATATTGGGATGTCACAGGTTCATACTATTGCACCAGATATATTGACCATATGGATTACTGTCTCCTCCAGTTATTGGTACCTTGGAGCGATCACGGCGCATTGCCTGCGAGGGGTCATGCTACTGAGCGACTAGACCGTAGGGTGGCTCCGGAGTAGGATTGCTATGATTAGACGTCTAGGTCGTCAGACATCTGGGATGTCATAACTGGACTGAGTTTGGGGATAGGACTCAGGATTGAGACACCGGGAGGCACGCGTAGCCTTAGGACCGTGACGTTATTAAACGTCTTGGACGTCCGACATCTGGGATGTTAGGGTTATGATATACGGTGCAATATGATTATAATGGATGCATTATTATTATATTATTGTGTGTGATGATATGAGATATGAGGGATGATGTGTGATATGTTTCAGTTTTGCTATATATATATATATATATGTTTTGACTCAAATGCATGCATGATTTGAAAATGGAGGGGAAAAATAGTATTTTTACTATGTATTATGAACGGTTTTGAAATATCCTTTATTTTCGGCCCACTCATACTTTCATTATTTTCTTGACCCCCCTAGGACGTGACCCCAAAATTGAGGCAGTTCCCGAGGCTGAGACATAGTCACATCACTGCTGCATACCTGATACCCTGGTTGGGTAGGTCGAGCACCATTTTGTTAAACTATTATTCGTGCTCGTAATTTTGTAGTGCTCTCTATCCCTTGTCTGGCACTATTGGACCCATTCTCGGATGTATTTGATGTTTAAGACGTTTATTGTGAATTATTTAACTTGTTATGGGTATTTTGGTCATTTTCTGGAATTGTGTTAGACGGGAGCAAGGCGCATCCCACATGGTGCCTTGGGGATCGGGATGGGTCCTGTCAAGTTGGTATTAGAGTAGGTTGAGCACTAGGATAGCTTATTGTATAAGCTTGAATCTTTTAATA
The DNA here is from genome assembly GCA_032719365.1 of Prinsepia uniflora. Taxonomy (NCBI): domain Eukaryota; kingdom Viridiplantae; phylum Streptophyta; class Magnoliopsida; order Rosales; family Rosaceae; genus Prinsepia; species Prinsepia uniflora. The sequence continues at coordinate 30,158,972 of CM064874.1, forward strand.
TGATCAATAATCTATGTCTCTTAGTAGTGGATCATGCCTCGCCGACTCGAACCTCTAGCACAGACGGAGGAAGACGGCGCAAGAGAGATGGGAAGTGGGAGCATAGCGAGAGCCCAACGGCTGGGTACTACTATATTCACTGGGGGATATGACCCCGATGAGGCTTATATGTGGATAAACTGGTGGGAGCGCATTTTCTCAGTTATGCATTGTCCTCCTGATGAGCGAGTACTATTGGCCACATTTATGCTTGAGAGGGGTGCGTACCAGTGGTGGTACGCACTAGAGATGACTGGCTGGAGTGCAGCCACTACACCGTGGGAGGTGTTCCGAGAGAGGTTTTTGGACCAGTACTACCCCTACTCATTTTGGGATGCTAGGGAGGCAGAGTTTTTACAGCTCCAGCAGTGGAGCCGGATGGTTGCAGAGTACGAGCATAGCTTCCTGACATTATCTGGGTTTGCCTCTGCATATGTGAGGACCGAAGAAGAAAAGTGTCGCTGCTTCGAGCAGGGACTTCGGTGGGATATTTGGGCCATTGTGATAGCATCCAACTACACGACCCTGAGGGATTTGTATTACGCCGTAGTGCGTGTGGATGCCAACCTAGCAGTACAGCAGCAGCAGTAGTAGTCCCACAGTGAGGGACAAGGCCGAGACCGTCTGCATCTTGGACCTTCAAGACACAAGGTTTCAAAGGGGGAACACTCTGGTGGGAGGTCATTCTCTCCTACTCGTGGATAATCCAACAGGTTTGGGTGTCCTCAGAGATTGGGACAGATATTGAGTTCTTGGCCACAACAGATTGCTGCGAGTGGTTCATTAGTGGGGTCGTTAGGACCAAGGGCTTTGCCATGTTTTTCTTGCGGGTGGACAAGATATTTCGCAAAGGAGTGCCCTTTACTCCTGGCCAACGGCAGTGGGGTTGGCCAGAGCTCGGTAGGACCAGCCCATCATGCAGCCACCATATCAGATGCCACTAGAGGTTGAGTTCAGGTGGGAGACCGAGGACGCGGTTGTGGTCGACATGTGAGACCATAAGCTCGAGTCTTTTCGGTGACCTAGCAGCAGGCGAGGATGCCACCAGGAGTTGTCACAGGTACACTCACTATATCTAACCTTCATGTTCATGTTCTGATGGATCCTGGTGCTACACATTCATTCATCTCGAGGAGTTGTGCAGTGATGTTAGGCCGTGAGGTGTCAGCACTAGATCAGGAGATGGGTGTAGTTACCCCGATGAGAGTTGTATACATTGTGAACCAGCTGATGAGGGATTGCCTAGTGAGAGTTGGGAACTTGGAGCTGTTAGCCGACTTAATTATCATGGACCTGCAGGATTTTGACGTAATACTTGGAATGGACTGGCTAGGAGACCATGGGGCAATCATAGATTGTTGCAGTAAATTGGTGACCTTGTGGAGCCCGGGTATATCAGAGGTGATTTTTCAAGGGGAGCATCAAGTTTCACCACCGGAGATAATTTCCGCACTTACAGCTACAAAATTGTTACAGAAGGGTTTTCAGGGATATTTAGTGCATGTGGTTGACACATGTGAGGATCCATTGAGTTCTGAGGATATACCAGTGGTGCGGGAGTTTCCTATTGTATTTTTGAATGAATCGCAGAGATTACCACTGCATTGAGAGATCGAGTTCACGATCGAATTACTGCCCAGGATGAGGCAGATATCGCAGACGCTGTATAGGATGGTCCCAGAAGAATTGTAGAAATTAAAGGTACAATCACAGGGGGAGCACCAGTGTTGTTTGTTAAGAAAAAAAGGTAACCTACGGTTGTGTGTGGACTACCGACAACTTAATAAGGTAACTGTAAGGAATAAGTATCCCTTACCTAAGATCGATGACCTGTTTGACCAATTTCGGAGAGAAAAGTATTTCTCTAAGATTGATCTTCGATCTGGTTACCATCAGCCAAGGATTGTTGAGGATGACATTTTGAAGACTGCCTTTCGGATGAGGTATGGGCATTATGAGTTTTTGGTAATGCCTTTTGGATTAACGAATGTACTAGCGGCATTCATGGATTTGATGAATCGGTGATATCTTGGCCTATTCGAAGAGTGTCAGAGCACACGAGAAACATCTGCGGTTAGTGTTGAGCAGGTTGAGAGAGAACCAGTTGTATGCTAAACTTAGCAAGTGTCAGTTTTAGTTAAATAGTATCCTTTTTCTAGGCCACATTATTTCAGCTGAGAGGATTAGTGTGGACCCCCAGAAGACAGAAGCGATAACCAACTGGGAAAGGCCAAAGAGGGTTACTGATGTTCAGATCTTCATATGTTTAGCAGGTTACTATCGACGGTTTGTAGAGGGTTTCTCTACTATTGCAGCTCCTTTGACCTGATTGACCCGGAAAGGGGTTAAGTTTGTTTGGGATGACCTGTGTGAACAGACTTTCCAGGAGCTAAAGAGATGGTTAACTACTGCACCAATTCTTGCACTTCCTGATGATGGTGGGGTGTTCCGGGTGTACAGCGATGCATCACGACATGTCTTGGGCTGTTTATTGATGCAACATGGTAGGGTGATCACTTACGCCTCACGTCAATTGAAACCTCATGAGATGAACTATTCCACCCATGGCTTGGAGTTAGCTGCAGTGGTGCATGCTTTGAAAATTTGGAGACACTACTTGTATGGTGAAATGTTCAGAATCTTCACTGACTACCAGAGTTTAAAACACTTGTTCACGCAAAAAGATTTGAATCTGAGGAAGAGACGGTTGCTAGAGTTGATTAAGAACTACGAGTGCACGATTGAATATCATCCAGGAAAAGCAAACGTGGTGGTAGATGCACTGAGCAGGAAATCAGCAGGTTAAATTGCACACCTGAGGATGGTGTATGTTCCTTGCTTGTTGAACTCCGAAAGGCTAAAGTTATGCTAGGAATGGATGGTCAGGGAGTTTTGTTGACTAGTTTTCATGTGTGACCTATTATGACCGACCAGATCATTGAGGTCCAATTTTAGGACCCTATGCTATATGTTTATCAGATCGAGGTTGAGATAGGTGAGTGGCAGGATTTCATTATCCGAGGTGATGGAGCCCTAGTAAAGCATCGTCGTATATGTGTGCCTACAGTGGTGGAACTGAGAGCGGAGATACTAGAGGAAGCCCATAGTTCAGCCTATGCTATGCACCCGGGATGGACAATGATGTACCGTACCCTCTGAGATCACTATTGGTGGGATGGAATGAAGAGGGATACAACCGATTTGTCAGTAGATGTTTGACCTGTCAGCAAGTTAAGATGGAATGGCAGCGACCCTACGGGGCTATGCAACCACTTCAGATCCTCGAGTGGAAATGGGATCATATCACTATGGATTTCATGTTTAAATTGCCTAGGATGCAAGGTGGTTTTGATGGAGTCTAGGTAATAGTGGACAGACTGACGAAGTCGGTACATTTCTTATCTGTGAGAGAGACGTTCAAGCCAAACTGGTTGGCTCAGTTGTTCGTGAACGAGATTATTAGACTTCATGGTACGTCAGAGTCAATAGTTTCAGATTGGGATCCGCGCTTTACTTCGAGATTCTGGCGGAGTCTACAAAAGGCCCTGGGTATGAACCTGCATTTTAGCACAACTTATCATCCACAGACTAACGGGTAATCTTAGCGGACCATTCATATATTGGAATTTGCCACAGACCGCGCTACAGTTTTAGGACTCCTGGGATATGTTTTTTCCTCTGATGTAATTTGCATACAACAACAGCTACCAGATGAGTATTGGCATGGTACCTTATGAGGAACTATATGTTCGGCAGTGCAGGACACCCGTGTGTTCGATAGAGGTAGGTGAGAGGGCCATTTTGACCCAGAATTGATGGATATGACCCTAGAGAAGGGCTGGATCATTAAATAGAGGCTGAAGGCGGCGCATGACCACCAGAGGAGTTATGCGGATAGGCGGATCAGGGATCTTAAATTTTCGGTTGGAGACTTGGTGTTTCTGAAATTGACTCCTTGGAAGGGAAACATACGATTTGGTCGATGGGGGGAAGAGAGTGCCCGTTATATTGGGCCATATGAGATCATTGAGAAGGTTGGTTTAGTAGCATACCGGTTAGCCTTGCCTCCAGAAATTGTGAGGGTACATGATGTATTACATGTGCCAATGCTCCAGAAGTACATGCGCGATGAATCACACATCTTGCCAGAACAGCCAATGGAACTGAGGACCGATTTGAGCTTTGAGGAGCAGTCAATGCAGATATTGGATTGGAAGGACAAGGTGCTAAGGAACAAGAAGATCCCATGGGTAAAAGTGTTGTGGAGGAATCACGACGTGGAATAAGCCACGTAGGAGCCCGAGGCTCAAATTAGAGAACAACATACGTACTTATTTTAGTAAACTTCGGGGTTGAAATTTTTGTAAGGTGGGTGGTTTGTAACACCCCGGACTTTTATGATTAGGTAAAGTTGAAACTTTAATGTAAAATGACCATTTTTCCCCTAGTTGGGAGGATTTGTTAACTTTTTACTCGGGCTGTATTTTGGACTTTGATCTATGATCGTGACGTCATGAGTTCGTAGACAGGTGGTACACCGGAATCGGAGTCCGGACGAGAAAGTAATGATCAAGAACGCAAAAATGGCACTATTTATGGAATCCCGAGTATGTCACACTTCGCTGGCTCTAATTGGATAAAGACAATCTGGTAGGACTCTTGGATGAGTGACAAGTGTCCCTCATCCCATTGGTGGGTTTTCCCATGCAATTGGATCAGTTTAGGGTTCCATCTTCATCATTTTTCTCTCATTTTCACTTGTTATCATCTTCATCGACTCATAAACTCTCTCTAACCCATGAAACACCAAACACCACACCACCACCTCCCTACTCTACCTTCACTTCATTGAGTATTACTAAGGCAGTGAGGCATACCTGAAGGAACAGACGAGCTAACGGCGAGGTTGTACACGGCGGGTATCACGACAGAAAGGTGAGAACTCGAAACACCATTTTGTTCCAAAAATGGAACTTTGATTTTCAGCGTGTGTTGAACAATCTAATGGAGCCTAACGTGTTCTAAAGTCAAAGATGAGTTCATAGGGCTAGTTTTCAAAGTAGAGGGTGGCCAGAATCAAGAGCTATCAAAGGTTGAAATCCACGGCTTACTGTTCATCCAATCTCAGGTAACTTTTAGATCGTGTTTCCTAGTTTTGATCTTACAGATCTTTTAGTTAGGTCGAGATGATCACGTAGGAAGAAACCAAATCGGAAACGATTGACGAATCAGGGTTTTGAAATCGGGTCGGGTCGCGGGTCTATGCGACTCGAATTACAAACCCGTCGAGAGGACAGGGACTATGACGTCATCAGCTGACTTCATCACCCTTTTCGGATGTCAGTGACATGGATCAACTAGCTGCTAACACGTGGCACCTGTCAGTCTGACACTGTCAGATGACGTCAGCGTTGACTTTTTGGTCAACATTGATCGTGACTTTGACCCACGCTTGGGCACATTTTTTCGAGGTGGGACCTATGCCATTTTAATGGGTTCGACGATTCGGATCCAATAATGGTGGTTTTGGGTTTACCGGAGATCATTTGGTGGGTCAAAATGGTGTTTATAGCCTCGAGACGCGTTTTAGGGCCAGCATTGTTTCTAAGGTTTAGAAATGGGTTTGTAGAGACCATTAATGATCCTTGAATATGTTTGGACAAGTCAGAGACTGTGATATAGCTTCAAGACAAGTTTTAGACGTTGATTTAGCAGTAGGATAGTACTGTGAGTGGGTCTTTTGGTTTCTAAACTGATTTCATGCATAACTTTTTTCTTATACTATTATATGATTGTGTGTATGAGTATGTTGGGTCTTATTTATGGATTGTGTACCTATATATATTACACTATGTAGGCATGTGACCCGTCTGGTAACTATACTATTAGTTGTGGAATCATATTGGGATGTCAGAGGGCCAAACTATTGCACCAGATATATTGACCATATGGATTACTGTCTCCTCCAATTATTGGTACCCTGGAGCAGTCATGGCGCATTTCCTACGAGGGGTCATGCTACAGAACGATCAGACCGTAGGGTGGCTCAGAAGCAGGATTGCTATGACTAGACGTCTGGGTCGTTAGGCATCTGGGATGTCATACCCGAACTGAGTTCGGGGATAGGGCTCAGGAATGAGACACCGGGCGGCACGCGTATCCTTAGGATCGTGACCTTATTAGACGTCTTAGACGTCCGACATCTGGGATGTCAGGGTTAGGATATACGGTGCAATATGATTATAGTGGATGCATTATTATTATTATATTATTGTGTGTGATGATATGAGATATGAGGGATGATGTGTGATATGTTTCAGTTTTACTATATATATATGTTTTGACTCAAATGCATGCATGATTTGAAAACAGAGGTGTAAAATAGTATTTTTACTATGCATTATGAACAGTTTTGAAATATCCTTTATTTTCGACCCGCTCACACTTTCATTGTTTTCTTAACCCCCCCAAGACGTGACCTAGAGGTAGAGGCAGGTCTCGAGGCTGAGACATAGTGCTCTCTATCCCTTGTATGGCATTGTTCGACCCATTCTCAGATGTATTTGATGTTTAAGACGTTTATTGTGAATTATTTAATCTGTTATGGGTATTTTGGCCATTTTTTGGAATTGTGTCAGATGGGAGCGGGGTGCATCCCCACGTGGTCCCTGGGGGATCAGGATGGGTCCTGTCATGAAGGATCCTCAATTTCAGCTGGGGTAGAAGTTTGAATTAGCTGACATTTTTAGGGAAGCTGTCAGGGTCTATTCAGTTAATACTAGGAAGGTAAGTAACATTTAAACGGAATCAACCAACCAAAATTAGGGTGTAACGACCCGTCCCGAATTTCGGGATTAGATTAGTGACTAATGAAGGATTAGTGCGGCTAATCGGGGATTAGCCGAGGATTAACAGACGTTCAGGGCGAAATTACGATTTTACCCCTGAACAAGGATAAAAAGTTAACTTTTAACTCGGGAAGTTCGAGGCACAGGGACGAGGACCGTTACGTAGATCGGGTCGATACGAATCCGTAGATAGGCGGAACGTCAAAATCAGACGTTTGACTGGATAGTTATGATTCACGAAAGGTTTGAGGCACTATTGCTCGATCACGAGATGGCTGGACTTTTGTCTGATGTGGGACCTAGATATTTGTATCAGGCCCAATGGATGAGTGACAATTGTCTCCCATCCATTGCCTATCACCCCACATTCATGCATATGTGTAACGGCCTGGAACGTCAAAAAGGGCAAAAATGTGAATTCCGGAAACTTTGATGTAAAAATGACGTTTTTACCCTTGTGAATAGTATGGTCAAAGTTGACGTTTTATTGACATGTCTTTTTCATGTACTTCGAGCACCGTTAGGTAGGTCTCGATCCCCTGAGTACAACGACTGGTGACACGCTGTCATCGAACTTCGGACGGTTCAGTTATGAGTCTAAATACGTGAGGGGTAAAATGGTAATTTGGGCATTAAGGACAAAATGGTTTTTTGGCTACTTTTGAAATGCGTGAGCAAGTAGATGGGGACACATGTCCATACAATGTTGGATATTTTCACCAGGAAAAGGGAGATGTGGACACATGGCCACTCTCTGGTTGGTTCTAACCAATTCGTACAATTGATCGATTAAAAAACGGGGGAGGTGTTGGTCGTTTTTGGTTCCTATGATTAGTCGAGTGCGAGAGTAGAGTTTTGTGTGTGTGTGTGTGTGTGTGACTGAGTACAAACAAGAGTGCGCTGTGGTGTGTGAAAGTGAGGAAACAGAGACAGAGAGGGGGGAAACTGATAGGACCCGCCCCGATCCCACAGGGACCACAAGGGGACGTGCCCTGCTCCCGTCTGACACCCAAAATTCATACCAATTTTAACCTCAAAACATCCAATGCATAAATAACCAAATTAAAGTTATACATCAAATCCGAATTAAATAGATGTCAGACAAGGGATGAAATCCAAAATTACAAGTTGCGAGCACGACTCTAAAATAAACCTGCGGGTAAACCACCCAACAGGGGTTCAGGTACGCAGAAGTAGATCTATGCCTCAGCCTCAGGTTCCTCCTCTACCTCAGTAGCACGACCTGGAGGGGTTACCAAAACATTAAGGGTGAGTGGGCCGAAACTCAAGTTTATAAAATCGTTTAGTAAGTAAAACATATAATTTACCCCTCCGTTTTCCAAACATGCATGCATCAGAATTTAAAACCATAATTCATATAATATGTATCATAAGGCATATAATAAAACCATAAACATAATTTTAGCCACTGCACTATACACTCCGATCTTGACATCCCCGATGTCTGACGTCCCTGACGTCCAATAAGGTCACAGTCTCAAGGCTACACGTGCCACTCGGGGTCTCAATCCCGAATCCAATCCCGAAACCCTGTCCGGGTACGGCATCTCAAATGCCTAGCGTCCTAGACGCTCGACGTCCCTGACGTCAAATAAGCAATCCTGCTCCTCAGTCATTTTACGGTCCGGTTCCTCCGTAGAATGATCCCTCGCAGGCAATGCGTCATGACCACTCCGGGGTACCACATCCGGAGGAGACAGTATCATAAGAATGGATCTAAACAGTGCAGTACCAAATACATTTTATTGATATTCACAAGCAAAACATATATGTATACATAGATAAAATCCGAACCGATCGTTACGTTTCATTAGACGGGGTTCAAACCCAAATACCGTGAAATGTACCATAACCATAATTTCAATATCATCAAAACCATTTCTTGATTCCAGCATGTGAACATATAAGTAAATCGGAAAACATTTAAGCATGCAAGTGTTTAATGAAATCGGGCCCACTCACAGTACAATCCTGCTAGGAACCGAACGTATACCCTCGTCCTGGTTCAATTGTACAAACCCTGTCATGTCCAAAGTATACGTAAAGGTCAATATAATCCCCTAACATTCAACCATGAAATCCTAGGCAGAAACCGGCCCGGAAAAGCTGCCCGAACGCGTTTCCCAAGGCAATAGACCTCATTTTGACCAACTTAATGATCTCCGATCGACCCGAAACCACCGCCATTGGATCCGGATCGTCGAAACCTAAAGGATGGTGGTGGTCCCACCAAAATTACTGTTCACACGCGCCGATCAATGCCCTGGTTAACGCAGGAACAGTTCCTGCTGATATCATCGCTGACGTCACTGCTGACGACAGCATGACGTCATGCTGACGTCATCTGACAGCTGTCGGGTCTGACATGTCAGACTCTGACAGGTGCCACGTGTCAACACAAGATTATTCCACCTCACTGATCTGTCAGGCCACATGTCAAATCTGACATGTGCCATGTGTCAGCACGACACTAGTCCACGTCACTGACATGTCAGTGACACGTGGCCGTCCCTGATTGGGCCACGTCACTAACATGTCAGTGCTGACTCTGCACTGACATGTGACACGTGTCGGCACAAGAGTGGTCCACGTCACTGACCGGTCTGATAGGGTGCCATGTCATCACCTCTGTCCTCTGACGGGTAGACCCGTTTCTCTGCAACTGGGTCGATCAGACCCGCGATCATGACCCGGTCACCAATCCTCCATTTCTCAACCATTTTAACTCAGGTTTGTTCCTAACTGTTCGTCTCAATCCCATAAAGGGTTTTACCTAATTAAAATCATCAAATAAGGACTGAATCGAAGACTTACCTCGATGAACAGACCCGGTTCTCCCGTCGCCGTTTACACTCTTTTCAGGCCACCACTGGTCACGAAATCGAGTCAAATGGGTTCCTATCAGTCCCTGTAAGTGAATAGAATCAAAAGGAATTGAAGATAACGTTGAACCATCAAGCTTCCATTTCTGAGTTTTTAGAAGGTTTTCGGGTTTGAACCCGCTTACCTCACCGCCGTCTGCCGCTATTCACCGTCATCCCTCAGCCCTCACCAGTGAGTCTCCCACACGCAGACACAGAGAATGGGTGATGAGCTTGGGTGTTTGTTCGAAATGGACAGTGTGTGGAATCGGGTAGGAAAATATAAAGATGGAGAGGGAATCTGATATATGAAATGGATGGTCCAGATTTGATCTCAGGGATGAGATCAATGGTTGGGATGAAATCTGGGGGTTTCAGATCAATGGCTGGGATTAAAAGGTAGATTAATTCTATTTAATCACATAGTGGAGTTTGATCCAATCTAGCCAATGGGTGAGTGACACTTGTCACTCATCCAGGTGTCCTCCAATCATAACATCAGAATAAAATATTCGACATGATTACCGAGACGCGAAACTCCTGAATTCACGTTTCTGACCATAACTTCCCCGTACGAAGTTCGATTTCGACGTGCCGCCTGTCTACGGACTCAGGGCATCGAGACCTACCTAACGGTCCTTGAGTCATGTGAAAATTAGTTGCCAAACGTAAAGTCAACATTTCCGCCCCTAAAGTCCAAATTACGGTAATGCCCCTGAACTTCCGATAGTCATAACTTTTTCCCTGATCGTCCGAATTGGACGTGCCACCTGTCTATGGACTCGTGACATCCTGAACTACGTCACGGTCATTGGTCAAAGTCCATTTGACCCACCAATCAAAAAGTCAACAATTTGGCCATACCATTCACAAGGGTAAAAACGTCAATTCATACATTAAATTACAATATTAAAATCCTCGAATTTCCGGGGTGTTACAGAAACCGTGAACAACCGTGAAGCAACCGTGAAATCCAAAACGTCCAAACCGTTGTGAAGCTATCTGTGGTGGTGATCAGTGAGTGCTAGACGACCTATGACGACGTGAGGATTGTGGTGGTGTCCACGGGTGAGAAAAGGATTGAAGGTAAGCAGTTTCATACCTCTATTTCTCTATCTTGTTCAGAAATGGCAATTTGGATTGTGATCGATGAATACATAATTTGGGTGATTGGTTTAGCTTCTGGAAGTTGTGACGAGTTCAGAACAAAGGAGGAAAAGAGGAGGAACAGAGGAAAAGATGAGGAACAGAGGAGGAATATTTCGGGAACAGAACAACGTTGGAAGGTATTCATCTAGCCCTAGTTTCATGTTTTTATTAGTTAGATCAATTAGAAAATAGGGGACGCTGCTAATGGTGAAGAAAGGACTGAAAATAGGTCGAAAATGGAAGAAAAACCCCCCCTCGTCTGTTCGGTTGGATCGGGCTGGTCTGGACTGGTCTGAACCGGTCCGTCGTGAGATTGAAGTTGATGAACAGTAACTGCGCATGGCTTCCACGCGTAGCCCCTTTGGGAGGCGCATGAGTGCGCATGGGGCTTTCTTCGGGGAAGTTTTCAACACAACCTTTTATCGTATCAATGTGACGAACATTTTAGAACTGGTTTCGAGTCGATCGGACATCATTTCGATAGGTTTTAGGATGTCCGGAGGTTTAGGGTTTAGTTTAATTATGTATAAAAATCCCAAAAAATCGGGGAAATTAATGTGAGCTTAAATGAAGTGTTTGTGACCCGAACTTATGATATTTGACAGGCCAAAACATTCATGAGGCGTTCGGGGAGCGTGCAGGACACGATTGACGCGTTCGGACTTAGTGTGTGGACTTTTGTTTTCTAACCGAGCATGCATAACTGTTTTTACCTACTCATTTCATGTTTCAATATATGGTTTTATACTTACGATTACGATATTCCTGCTTTACATGATTGCATGCTTTTCAATCTGCTTTATCGTACTTACACGTATTTCGAGAATATAATTTCGACTATGCATTTAATGATGATTTTGATGGATGATCTTCTACTGTTTATATGTACTCTGTTTTGATGCTGATTTGTGGATATGATTTGAGATGTGAACGTAAATTCGGGCATGCGTCCCATTTTGATTAAATATAATTTCGGTTTTCGATTTTGAGATAATTTCTGGGTTTGGATTCGGGATTTAAATGGAGATTTCGAATTCGGTTTCAGAAATGGATTTATGGATTTAGATTTGATAACCTTGTTTCTAATTGGATTTACTGGATCTGGTATTGGATTTAAAGGCCCAGATATGATTGTGACAGGGGCAGGCCCGGATATGTGATTGGCTTTAAAGACCCGAATTGAGTTTAAAGACTCGGGAGTTTAAAGACTCGGATATTGTGATTTCCCCCAGAGGCCTATTGAGTTTAAAGACTCGAGAGTTTTAAGACTCAGATTATTGATAGGGCCTGGTTGAGTTTAAAGACTCGGATTGATATAGAGTTTAAAGACTTGGATAGATCCAGCATGTTCGATTCGTTCATGTTATATTCGGATTTACATGATTTCATGACCGTTTTCCCTAATGGTTTCCACATGGTTTATATAATTGTTTTCAGATACTTAGTTATGCATGCGTGTTTTGAAAAAGAAGGGTGAACCCTGGTTTTTGTTACAACTGTTTTTTATCACTATTATTTTTATTCCACTCACACTTTCATGTTTTTAACACCCTCCAGGTCGTGGTGCAAGTTTTGGGGCTAACGCCGAGGTAGAGGCAGAGGCAGAGGCATATAGTTTTCCCGTTGCACGTGTAGTTAGCTCACAAAGTAGGGTTTTATTCTTATCTTGTTCTGTTAACTATGCTCTGTGCTACTGTTGACTTGTTGTATCGAAACTTCTCCCTGGTTTGACAATGTATGTATTGTGGTTATTATGTTTTTTTGGTCATTTGTTTTCGGTTGTCAGACGGGAGCAGGGTTCTTACCGATTATTGAGGTGATAATCGGGATGGGTCCTGTCAACTGGTATCATAGAATAGGTTGACGGTTTGTGTCTGGCACTTTGATGTGCCTAGGTTTTTGTACTAACTTTATGCCTCTTTCAGAGAACGATCGGCCAAGCCTCTAAGACGTGAGCCCTCTCCACGGCCTGAAGAAGACGTTGCGTGAGATGCAGAGAGTGCTACGATTGAGCGAGCCCAGTTCCTTGGGGCTACTATTTTTAGTGGTGGGGCAGATCCTGAGGATGCCCACTGGTGGATTACTCGGCTTGAGCGGATTTTTGCTATGATGCGATGCCCCCCTGAAGATCGAGTTTTGTTGGCCACCTTGTGTCACGACCCGGCCCATCTAACACAATATTGTACGCTTTGCTATGATGGATGATATTCTGATGTTTATATGTACTCTGTTTTGATGCTGATTTGTGGATATGATTTGGCATGTGAACGTAAATTTGGGCATGAGTCCCATTTCGATTAAATATGATTTCGGTTTTTGATTTTGAGATTATTTCTGGATTTGGATTCGGAATTTCAAATGAAGATTTCGAATTCGGATTCATAAATGGATTTAAGGATTTAGATTTGATAACCTGGTTTTTAATTAGATTTGCTAGATCTGGTATTGGGTTTAAAGACCCGGATATGATTGTGACGGGGGCGAGCCCGGATATGTGATTGGGTTTAAAGACCTGGATTGAGTTTAAAGACTCGGATATTATGTTTTCCCCCGGAGGCCTATTGAGCTTAAAGACTCGGGAGTTTAAAGACTCGGATTATTGATAGGACCTGGTTGAGTTTAAAGACTCGGATTGATATGGAGTTTAAAGACTCGGATAGATCCAGCAGGTTCAATTCGTTCATGTTATATTCGGATTTACATGATTTCATGACTGTTTTCCCTAATGGTTTCCACATGGTTTATGTAATTGTTTTTAAATACTTAGTTATGCATGCGTGTTTTGAAAAAGAAGAGTGAACCCTGGTTTTCGTTACAACTGTTTTTCATAACTATTATTTTTAGTCCACTCACACTTTCATGTTTTCAACACTCTCCAAGTCGTGGTGCAAGTTTTGGGGCTAACACCGAGGCAGAGGCAGAGGCATAAAGTTTTCCTGTTGTGCGTGTAGTTAGCTCACAAAGTAGGGTTTTATTCTTATCTTGTACTGTTAACTATGCTCTGTGCTACTGTTGACTTGTTGTATCGTAACTTCTCCTTAGTCTGACAATGTATGTATTGCGGTTATTATGTGTTTTTTTTGGTCATTTGTGTTCGGTTGTCAGACGGGAGCAGGGTTCTTCCCGATTATCGAGGTGATAATCGGGGGGGGTCCTATCAATATCATCCCTTTGTCTGTGTTTATTCAACCAAACCCGAGACCCTCCCCATTTGTACAACCCACACTCACCACCCCCTAAACCTCATCTAATACTAGTGGCTTGTGAATGAAGAAGAGTGGTTGAGGTGAGGTGAGGATGGTGGTGTTGACCGCGAGGACCGAGGCGCACAGTGGCCGGGAAACCGTAAAGGTATGTTTTTACGTTCAAATTTGGATGTTTGGATTTGAAGGTCATGGATCGATTCTAATGATAGGAAAATGTTTTTGGAGGTCATATACGATGATTGGGATCGAGATCGTGGACTGGGGACAGCCGTGCGGCCTCGACTAACGGCCGGAAATCAGAGCCATGTGTTCTTCGAACGGGAAGGTATTATATTGGGTTGTTTTCGTGTTTTTGAGGTTATAGGTTGATGGAACATAATTAAAGGAAGGTTTAGGAATTGGAATGGACGAAAATGGACAAAAAAATGGGAGAGTTATGGGCTTGGACCAGTCACACCGGTCCAGTCGGACCGGATTTGCAGTTGGATCGAACCGGCCGATCTGCGAGAGGACATGGACGAACAGTGCTTGGCGCGTGGGCTTCACTCGCAGCCCCTTTGGGCGACGCGTTTTGGGACTAGTTTCGTATTGATCGGACGTCGTTTCGATATGATTCGGGATGTCCGAAGGTTTAAGGGCTAGCTTAAAAATAGTTAAAATTCGGGAAAATTATGGGGCTTCAATGAGAGGTTAATAAGGTAGTTAGTAACCCTCTAGTGTGATTTGGATAGGTTTGGGAGTCCCGGTGACGGTGATTAGCCCCCGGGAAGGCTTATGGAATGCATATCGAGGTGGTAGCTAGGATGGTCTGTGAGTGGACCATGATTTCTAAAGTGTGATGCATGCATAAATTTTTTATATGTTTTACATATGTGATTTTTATGATGATGATTGGGATATTGGTGATTTACATATTTACACGTATTTCGAGGCAATTTACGTATTTTTATGGTTTTTACACTGATTATACGTGCTTATGGTTTTGGTAATGGTTTAATGAAATGGTTTTGGATTTGAAAAGGTAAACTCGGGGATGAGACCCATTTGTTTTGGAAACCCTCGGATGTGAAGTCCATTTTAGTTACATTATCGGGCCAGGGTTCCAATTGGTTCGTGAATTGATTTCGGATTTGAAAATATGGAATCGGGCATGAGACCCATTTGATTTACAAACTCTCGAACTTGGAGTCCATTTGATTTAATAAGGAATCGGGCCGGAGGCCTATTTGGTTAACATGATTGGGCTTGAGGCCCAGTAGGTTTACATGATCGGGCTTGATGCCTAGTTGATTATGATATTGGGCATGAGTCCCATTATGGTTTATGATTGTGATTTCGGGTCGGGGACCCATAAAATGGATTTCTAGATTCTTAACGGTTGTATAGGAAACCGAGCATGAACCATTTGAAAGGTTTGAAAGGTTTTGATAATGATTACGAAATGGTTTTCCATATACCATCCTTTATTTATGGATTGTCTCCTCCGGGGAGGGTCGTTGGCCTGGGTGGACCCCAGAGTAGTCACGGAGCACTAACTGAGTGGAGTCGCCCCCCGTGGGGTACCTTACTCTCAAGAAGGCATCACGGATTATAACCCCCAAGGAGAGTCATTGATCTGCGGACATTGACCTGGATGGATGACAGGACCCGCCCCGATCCCCCTGGGACCACCCGGGACTTGCCCTGCTCCCGTCTGACACCCGACATTAAAATACCAAAAATACCCTTATTGAAGATAAAATGCATAAAGAAAATCCATAGTTAAGTCATACATAGCACGCCACACAAATACTCAAATACAAATAGTGTCAGACAAGGGATGGTTCCCGAATACAGTTTATTGAGCACGACTCTAGACACACTACGTGCCAACCTACCCAGCAGTAGGGTTCAGGTACGCAATGTAAACCTATGCCTCTTCCTCCTCGGGATCCTCCTCTTCCTCCTCGGGATCCTCCTCCTCGATAGCACTACCTGGAGGGGTAGTAAAACAACAAAGGTGAGTGGGCCGAAACTCAAGGTTTACAAAGTAGTTTACCATTTCGAAAACATATAGCTTTTCCCCTCCGTTTTCCGAAAAGACATGCATAGTATCATAAACCACAAAACCATATAGTCATAAGCAGAATAATATCAACATAATATAATCTTAGTCACTGCACTATACATCCCAACCCTGACATCCCAGATGCCTGACGTCCCAGACGCCCAATAAGGTCACAGTCTCAAGGCTACGCGTGCCACCCGGGGTCTCAATCCCGAGTCCAAATCCCGAACCTAGTCCGAGCATGGCATTCTAGATGCCTGACGTCCCAGACGTCCAATAGTAGCAATCCTGCTCCTGAGTCACTCTACGGTCCGGTCCCTCCGTAGAGCGACTCCTCACAGGCAATGCGCCGTGACCACTCCGGTGTACCTACATCCGGAGGAGATAGAATCCTAGGGTAGATCTATACAGTGCAGTACCACAGACAATATCGAGATCCATTATATATATATATGACTCCAAACCATTCATAAACAACCAGACGGGTCTCATGCCCAAACATCGTGATACGTGCCATAAATCATACACAAGATAAACAGATACTTTTACTTGAATCACATATAGATATAGTAGAAAGTAAAACAGTTATGCATGCCGAAGTTTAGTGAAATCAAAGGCCCACTCACAGTACAATCCCGCTGCAATCCCGAGCGTAAAGCCCCGTCCAAGGGTTAAAGTACAATTCCTGTCATGCCCAAAACATACGTAAAGGTCACTTTAAGTCCCTACTAAACAACTAAGAAACCCTAGACTGAAACCGGCCCGGGAAAGCCGTCCGAACACGCTTCCCAAGGCGTCAAACCCTAATTTGACCAACTTAACGATCTCCGATCGACACGAAACCACCGCCATTGGATCCGTATCGTCGAAACCTTGAAAATGGCACTGGTCCCACACAAAATACTGTTCACACGCGTCCCCCACGCGCCGGTCAACCCTCTGGTCAACAGTGCTACAGTGATGCTGACGTCAGCATGACGTCACTGCTGACGTCAGCATGACGTCATCACTGACAGTGTCAGAGGACACGTGTCAACAGCCCATTGGTCCCTGGTCTGACAATATTCTGACATGATGACGTCATCATGACGTCACTGCTGACGTCAGCATGATGACGTCATCAGCTACAGTAACCGGGTCACCGCAGACCCACGGTTCGACCCGACCAGTTCTCATCAACCCGACCACCAAAATCGATGGGATTTGTTCCTATGAACTCGTCTGAACATGTTCTATGGCCCTGTGTAATCAAAACAGGTTTTTAAGTTCGAGAAACCACCTGAAAAACGACGGGGAACTCGCTGCCGGTTCTGGTTCGTCTTCTCCGGCGAGCCGTCACGCATCCAGCCACAAACTCTGGTCCAAAACGCTCGTCTAGTCCCCTAGGTTAAGTCTCAAAAACAACCAAACAAGTTTAACGTTAAAAACGGACGGTTCGAGACAGGGAAGGAAAATCGGTCTTCTCGGGTTTGCAGGCTTACCGCCGCCGTGTCGCCGCCGTGGGCTGCCCAGTCCAGTCCTAAGCCGTCTAGAGGTCACAACGGTCCTAACCCTAGGTTTGTTCGAGCCCAGAAGTCATGGTTTGGACGGTTTGGTTAGTTTGGGCTGCACGGGTTCCTCTCGGGTTTGTGGGTTTTCCGGGTTGCGCCGCCGTCCGTGGTGGTGGTGATGGCCGTCTGGAGGTGGCTGAGAGGTAGGCTGGTGTGTGGGTTGAGGCTGAGGGGTGGTGTGATCGCTGGTGTGTTTGTGCAGAGAGTGAGAGGTTGCACGGTTTAGGAAGAAATGAAAATGAAAAATATGTTGCTCTGATGGTTTAAGAACAGAAGGAGAAAATGGAATGAAGGGCTGAGATTCAATCTGAGTTAAGAGTGAAGGGTGAGGATTTAAGGAAATTAAATTAATTAATTAGTCTAAAGGCAGACATAGATCCAGATTGTTGGGGATGATGTGGATAAGGTAGATGAGTGACATGTGTCACTCATCAAGGGTCCAGATTGATTGGGTTAAAGTAAATCAGATTCTAATATTTTAATATTATTTTAAGTTCCGAGTCTCGGTTAGTTCGGTTACGTTCTTGACCATAACTTTTTCGTCGTAAGTCCGATTTCAGCGTGCCGCCTGTCTACGGATTCGTATCGATGAGACCTACGTAACGGTCATTGGCCCTCGTCTGTTGGACTTCCCGGGTCAAAAGTCAACATTTGGCCCCCAAATGGCCAAATTACCAAAATGCCCCTCGACTTCCGAACGTCACAACTTCTTCCTCGAACGTCGGAATCGAACGTGCCACCTGCCTATGAACTCGTGACGTCCTAAACTACGTCACGGTCACGTGTCAAAGTCCTAAATACTTCCCGAGGTAAAAGTCAACTTCCCCCCCCCCCTCAGGGGCAAAACGGTCATTCTAAAATAATAATTACGAAAGTTCGGGTCGTTACAATCTACCCACCTTACAAAAATTTCGTCCTCGAAATTTACTCGAATAAAAACGGGTACTGCTCCCTCATCAAGTCTTCGGGTTCCCACATCGCTTCCTCGACGTCATGGTTCCTCCATAGCACGTTCACCAACCGAATCGTCTTGTTTCTCAGAACCTTGTTCTTCTGATCCAGAATCTGCACTGGTTTCTCCTCAAAGCTCAGATCAGTCATCAGTTCTACTGGTTGTTCCGGCAAGGCTTGTGAATCGTCCCGTAGGTATTTCCGTAACATGGACACATGGAAAACATTGTGCACTCTGGCAAGTTCTGGAGGTAATGCCAACCGGTATGCCACTAGTCCAATCCTCTCAATGATCTCGAACGGTCCAATGTAACGTGGTCTCAACTTCCCGCGTCGGCCAAAACGGATAATTCCTTTCCATGGAGATAACTTAAGGAACACAAAATCTCCAACCTCGAATTCCAAGTCTCGAATTCGTCGATCCGCATGGCTCTTTTGGCGATCTTGTGCTGCCTTCAATCTTTCCTTGATGATTCGAACTGTTTCCTGGGTCATGTCCATCAAATCCGGTCCTAAAGCTGCTCGCTCTCCTACCTCCATCCAACAGATAGGTGTCCTGCCTGATAACTGTTGTTGTATGCGAACTCCATCAAAGGCAAATGAGTATCCCACGAATCCTGAAACTGCAGTACACAAGACCTCATCATGTCCTCCAGTGTCTGGATAGTCCTCTCTGACTGCCCATCGGTCTGCGGGTGGAACGCTGTACTGAAATGTAAGTTTGTACCCAAGGCGTTCTGCAAACTTCGCCAGAACCTAGATGTGAAACGCGGATCTCGATCAGACACTATCGACTCCGGCGTACCATGAAGTCGAATGATCTCCTTCACAAACAGCTGAGCCAGTCGGTTTGGCTTAAATGTCTCCTGTACTGGTAAGAAATGAGCTGACTTGGTCAATCGGTCGACAATCACCCAAACTCCATCGCATCCCCTCTGAGTCCTTGGCAACTTGAAGACAAAATCCATGGTAATGTGATCCCACTTCCACTCGGGAATCGGAAGCGGTTGCATTGCTCCATACGGTCTCTGCCGCTCAGCCTTGACCTGCTGACAGGTGAAACATCTGCTTACAAACTCTGCAATAACCTTCTTCATTCCTGCCCACCAATAGTGGTCCCGGAGGGTACGGTACATCTTTGTACCTCCCGGATGCATGGCATAAGCCGAACTATGGGCCTCCTCGAGAATTTCTGCCCGTAACTCTGACACTGCAGGAACACACAAACGGCCTAGTTTCACCAGAGCTCCATCTGGTCGGATAGTAAAGTCCTGCCTCTCGTCCGCTTCGACCTCGATCCTGTAGATACAAAGTGTCGGATCCTCCAATTGTGCCTCAATAATCCGATCGACTAGCACAGGTCGTACATGAAAACTGGCCAACAAATCTCCCTGCTCATCCATCCCCAGCATAACTCCAGCTCTTCGGAGTTCCACAAGCAAAGGAAGGTACACCAGCCTCAGGTGTGCAATCGATCCTGCTGACTTCCTACTGAGTGCGTCTGCCACAACGTTTGCCTTCCCTGGATGATATTCAATCGTACAATCGTAATCCTTGATCAGTTCCAACCACCGTCGCTGCCTTACGTTCAACTCCTTCTGAGTGAACAAATGCTTTAAACTCTGATGATCGGTAAAGATCCTGCAAGTCACCCCGTACAGATAATGTCGCCAGATCTTTAAAGCGTGAACCACCGCCGCTAACTCCAGATCATGCGTAGGGTAGTTCAGCTCATGTGTCTTTAGTTGTCTCGATGCATAAGCGATAACTCTGCCATTCTGCATCAGCACGCAACCCAAACCTTGCAACGATGCGTCACTGTAGACTTCGAACTCTCCACTGTTATCCGGCAAAGCAAGAACAGGTGCGGTAGTTAACCGACGTTTTAATTCCTGATAACTCTGCTCACACCGTTCATCCCAAACAAACTTTACTCCCTTCCTGGTTAAACGAGTCAACGGTGCAGCAATACTAGAGAAGCCCTCAACAAATCTCCGGTAGTATCCTGCCAAACCAACGAAACTCCGTACCTCTGTCACGGTTGTCGGTCTAGCCCAATTTGTTACCGCTTCGGTCTTCTGGGGATCCACACTAATCCCGTCTGCTGACACTACATGTCCCAGAAAACCAATGCTGGTTAGCCAAAACTGACACTTACTCAGCTTGGCGTATAACTGGTTCTGCCTCAGCTTTCCTAACACCGAACGTAAGTGTTCCTCATGAGCTTGAGCACTCCTCGAGTACACAAGGATGTCATCAATGAACACGATCACAAACTTATCCAAATAAGATCGGAAGACCCTATTCATCAGATCCATGAATGCTGCTGGAGCATTCGTCAAGCCGAAAGGCATCACAAGGAATTCATAATGCCCGTATCTGGTCCGAAACGCTGTCTTCGGGACATCTCCTTCAGCAATCTTCAACTGGTGATAACCAGATCGTAAATCAATCTTCGAGAAGTACTGTGTTCCCCGCAGTTGATCAAAAAGATCGTCAATCCTGGGTAAGGGGTACTGGTTCCTTACCGTGACCTTGTTGAGCTGTCAATAATCCACACACAAACGGAGGCTCCCCTCCTTCTTCTTTACAAATAATACTGGTGCTCCCCACGGTGATGTACTCGGTCGGATGAATCCCAAGTCCACCAACTCCTGCAATTGGATCTTCAGTTCCCGTAACTCCGCTGGTGCCATCCGATATGGTGCCTGCGATATAGGTCGTGTGCCGGGAAGTAGTTCAATCGTGAACTCAATCTCCCGATGTGGTGGTAAACCAGGCAAATCTTCCGGGAACACATCCGGAAATTCTCGCACCACAGGTATATCATCGGCACCCGAAGTATCACTCTTTGTCGTCACAACATGCGCCAGATAGCCCTGGCATCCCTTCTGTAGAAGCTTCGTAGCGGCAAGTGAAGAAATTACTTCAGGTAGCGAACCGTCGCGCTCTCCCTGAAAAGTAACCTCCGGCAAACCCGGACTTCGCAGAATCACCCGCCTACTACAACAGTCGATGAGCGAACCGTGCTCAGTCAACCAATCCATTCCCAAGATAACATCAAAGTCATGGATATCCATAAGGATTAGATCAGCTAGTAGATCTACATCCTCCACCCTTACTGGGCATCTCCGGATCACCTGATTCACTATGTACACAACGCCCATCGGTGTACCAACACGCATTTCACTATCCAAGGCTGACACCTCGCGATCTAACATACCCGCACAACTTTTCGAAATAAAAGAATGAGTAGCCCCAGCATCCATTAACACCCGTACAACAATATTTGAGATATGAAGAGTACCTGTAACCACACCAGGGGCTGACCTCGCCTGCTGCTGAGTCACTGCAAAAACACGAGCTCTGGGTCCCGCAGTCTGTCCGCGCCCACGCGCACCACGCTCAGCACTCTGTCCTCGGCCTCTGGAAGGGTGAGAAGCCGAACTCTGTGTCACACTAACACCTTTAGTCTCGTTGTTCCTTGACAGTAAAGGGCAATCTCGGGCATAGTGGCCCGCTCCTCCACAAGCAAAGCAATTAACTGTCCTCGGTCCATCCCAAGACCCTCCTGATGCACCACTCCAAGCCTGATGCTGTCCAGAACTGAATCTCGATCCGCCCCTCTGAGAGTTCCCATGTCGACCTGACCAGCCACGACCACGTAGAGATGAGGGTGCTCCTCGGTAATTTCCCCCCTTAGAGATCTTTGGGCCGGTTGGTCCAGGATGTGGACGATCTCGGCGCTGCCCCTCGCCTGTTGATTATCGCGCCTGGTGTGCCGCCAGACTGGCCTCGACACGAACTGCAGCGTCGACCATGTCCCTCAGAGTCGCGTAACTAGTAGCCGTCACACTTGCCCGCAACTCTCCTCGGAGTCCCAACTCAAATCTCTGACATTTTTCCTCCTCAGTACTCACGAAAGCTGCGGTAAAACGGGAAAGCTTCCCGAAAGTCTGCTCGTAATCTGCCACGGACATATCTCCCTGTTCCAGCCGCAGGAACTCTGCCTCTCGTGCCATGCGAAATGAACGCGGGTAATACTGATCTAAGAATCGGGCACGAAAGACCTCCCATGCGGTGGTGTGAACAGTCCACCCGGACATCTCAAGACCATGCCACCATTGATAAGCCCCGCCTTCGAGTAAGAAGGCCGCCAATGCCACCCGCTCGCCGGGTGGGCAGTGCATCACGGTGAAGATTCTTTCCCATTTCGCAATCCACTCATGGGCATCCTCGGGGTTTGATCCCCCGGTGAACGGTGTGGCTCCCAACCTTTGAGCCCGCTCAATGCTAGCACATTCCATCTCTCTCGCGATTTCCTCGTCAGTTCGTGTTTGAGGAATTCTCCTTGGAGGCATAACCCACTGTTAAGAGGCATAGATTAGATACTGACATCTTTTAAACTAAGTACTGACCACTAGTCTAGCATGCTGACCACAACCTAGTGCTCTGATACAAAGTTGACAGGACCCGCCCCTATCCCCCTGGGACCACCCGGGACTTGCCCTGCTCCCGTCTGACACCCGACATTAAAATACCAAAAATACCCTTATTGAAGATAAAATGCATAAAGAAAATCCATAGTTAAGTCATACATAGCACGCCACACAAATACTCAAATACAAATAGTGTCAGACAAGGGATGGTTCCCGAACACAGTTTATTGAGCACGACTCTAGACACACTACGTGCCAACCTACCCAGCAGTAGGGTTCAGGTACGCAACGTAAACCTATGCCTCTTCCTCCTCGGGATCCTCCTCTTCCTCCTCGGGATCCTCCTCCTCGATAGCACTACCTGGAGGGGTAGTAAAACAACAAAGGTGAGTGGGCCGAAACTCAAGGTTTACAAAGTAGTTTACCATTTCGAAAACATATAGCTTTTCCCCTCCGTTTTCCGAAAAGACATGCATAGTATCATAAACCACAAAACCATATAGTCATAAGCAGAATAATATCAACATAATATAATCTTAGTCACTGCACTATACATCCCAACCCTGACATCCCAGATGCCTGACGTCCCAGACGCCCAATAAGGTCACAGTCTCAAGGCTACGCGTGCC
Source organism: Prinsepia uniflora (assembly GCA_032719365.1). NCBI lineage: Eukaryota > Viridiplantae > Streptophyta > Magnoliopsida > Rosales > Rosaceae > Prinsepia > Prinsepia uniflora. Next base: position 30,182,712 of record CM064874.1, read on the forward strand.
ACCCGGGGTCTCAATCCCGAGTCCAAATCCCGAACCTAGTCCGAGCATGGCATTCTAGATGCCTGACGTCCCAGACGTCCAATAGTAGCAATCCTGCTCCTGAGTCACTCTACGGTCCGGTCCCTCCGTAGAGCGACTCCTCACAGGCAATGCGCCGTGACCACTCCGGTGTACCTACATCCGGAGGAGATAGAATCCTAGGGTAGATCTATACAGTGCAGTACCACAGACAATATCGAGATCCATTATATATATATATGACTCCAAACCATTCATAAACAACCAGACGGGTCTCATGCCCAAACATCGTGATACGTGCCATAAATCATACACAAGATAAACAGATACTTTTACTTGAATCACATATAGATATAGTAGAAAGTAAAACAGTTATGCATGCCGAAGTTTAGTGAAATCAAAGGCCCACTCACAGTACAATCCCGCTGCAATCCCGAGCGTAAAGCCCCGTCCAAGGGTTAAAGTACAATTCCTGTCATGCCCAAAACATACGTAAAGGTCACTTTAAGTCCCTACTAAACAACTAAGAAACCCTAGACTGAAACCGGCCCGGGAAAGCCGTCCGAACACGCTTCCCAAGGCGTCAAACCCTAATTTGACCAACTTAACGATCTCCGATCGACACGAAACCACCGCCATTGGATCCGTATCGTCGAAACCTTGAAAATGGCACTGGTCCCACACAAAATACTGTTCACACGCGCCCCCCACGCGCCGGTCAACCCTCTGGTCAACAGTGCTACAGTGATGCTGACGTCAGCATGACGTCACTGCTGACGTCAGCATGATGTCATCACTGACAGTGTCAGAGGACACGTGTCAACAGCCCATTGGTCCCTGGTCTGACAATATTCTGACATGATGACGTCATCATGACGTCACTGCTGACGTCAGCATGATGACGTCATCAGCTACAGTAACCGGGTCATCGCAGACCCACGGTTCGACCCGACCAGTTCTCATCAACCCGACCACCAAAATCGATGGGATTTGTTCCTATGAACTCGTCTGAACATGTTCTATGGCCCTGTGTAATCAAAACAGGTTTTTAAGTTCGAGAAACCACCTGAAAAACGACGGGGAACTAGCTGCCGGTTCTGGTTCGTCTTCTCCGGCGAGCCGTCACGCATCCAGCCACAAACTCTGGTCCAAAACGCTCGTCTAGTCCCCTAGGTTAAGTCTCAAAAACAACCAAACAAGTTTAACGTTAAAAACGGACGGTTCGAGACAGGGAAGGAAAATCGGTCTTCTCGGGTTTGCAGGCTTACTGCCGCCGTGTCGCCGCCGTGGGCTGCCCAGTCCAGTCCTAAGCCGTCCAGAGGTCACAACGGTCCTAACCCTAGGTTGGTTCGAGCCCAGAAGTCATGGTTTGGACGGTTTGGTTAGTTTTGGCTGCACGGGTTCCTCTCGGGTTTGTGGGTTTTCCGGGTTGCGCCGCCGTCCGTGGTGGTGGTGATGGCCGTCTGGAGGTGGCTGAGAGGTAGGCTGGTGTGTGGGTTGAGGCTGAGGGGTGGTGTGATCGCTGGAGTGTTTGTGCAGAGAGTGTGAGGTTGCACGGTTTAGGAAGAAATGAAAATGAAAAATATGTTGCTCTGATGGTTTAAGAACAGAAGGCGAAAATGAATTGAAGGGCTGAGATTCAATCTGAGTTAAGAGTGAAGGGTGAGGATTTAAGGAAATTAAATTAATTAATTAGTCTAAAGGCAGACATAGATCCAGATTGTTGGGGATGATGTGGATGAGGTAGATGAGTGACATGTGTCACTCATCAAGGGTCCAGATTGATTGGGTTAAAGTAAATCAGATTCTAATATTTTAATATTATTTTAAGTTCCGAGTCTCGGTTAGTTCGGTTACGTTCTTAACCATAACTTTTTCGTCGTAAGTCCGATTTCAGCGTGCCGCCTGTCTACGGATTCGTATCGACGAGACCTACGTAACGGTCATTGGCCCTCGTCCGTTGGACTTCCCGGGTCAAAAGTCAACATTTGGCCCCCCAAATGGCCAAATTACCAAAATGCCCCTCGACTTCCGAACGTCACAACTTCTTCCTCGAACGTCGGAATCGAACGTGCCACCTGCCTATGAACTCGTGACGTCCTAAACTACGTCACAGTCACGTGTCAAAGTCCTAAATACTTCCCGAGGTAAAAGTCAACTTCCCCCCCCCTCAGGGGCAAAACGGTTATTCTAAAATAATAATTACGAAAGTTCGGGTCGTTACAATGGACCCTAGGGAGACTTGGGATTTGAGACCCCGGGTAGCACGTGCGTAGCATTTGAAACCGTGACAGGATTGGTTATATGATATTTGGTAAACATGATTTGTTGGATTTATGAAATGGTAATTGGATTTCAGAAATGGTATTTCTGTGTTTTATGGATTTGGGCAATGACCCACATACTCGGATTTACGGTTTTTGGCTGAGTTCCCACAAATGGTTGATATGTTATGGATTTGTATAAATGGATTTAGGTAGGGGCCCATATGACTTGGATTTACGTAATTTGGGGCTGAGACCCTAATAATGGTTATTTGAATAAATGGTTTGGTAAATGGTTTTCGAATGCATGCATGCTTTTTAGTGAAGGGCATAAAGGTCTTTTATGAAATGTGTTTTATTAAACTATTTATTTTCGTCCACTCATAGTTTTGTTTTTTTAATGCCCTTCAGGTTGATCACGGATGCAGGCTGTAGTAGAGACCGAGACATCACACTCCTCCTCCACTGATCCTGGCGCGCTCTGGAAGCCCTGTCGGGCTGAATGTTTTGAATTATCCCTTGTGTGACACTTCGTGTCAGACGGGAGCATGGAACATCTCGTGGTAATCCTGGGGGGATTGGGATGGGTCGTGTCGGGTGGTTTGCAATAGGAGTGGATGTGAGTTTACAGTATAAGCATCACTGATAGGAGGCTCCAAAACTATGAAAATTAAGGAATTGAATAGTGAGCACATATGTGGTGTAGGGACTAAGAACATACATGCTAATGTTAAGTGGTTGACTTGGAGATATGGAAGGCAACTGGCAAGCAAAAACTGGATTGGGTGGAATTTCAGGACTTGGTGAGTACAGAACATGGGATACGAGGACAAGACCTGTTCCTAAATTCCCGTTAAAACTCAAACCGGTCCTACTTCTGTTTGACAACTCTTGTCAAACTAGGGCTTTTCCATTTTTATTTTTGTTTCCATTTAATACGTTACCTAAAAAAAATCTGTTTCTTGTGGGGTGTTGCCCACATCCAACCTGCTTACCTTGACAAGTAGCAAAAACTTCAAATCTTATTAACTCTAAACCTTATTATCACACAATACAACCAAAAGTAATTACTATGAATAGATTTGCACATTCTTATAATTATAGTCAAGCTTTCAATTGCATAATTAAACATAAGAATATAATCATATAACCTTTAATTATATTTCTAAATAATCATTCTTTAATTAATTTATAATAATCCACCTTTGTGTTTCCTTACTCAACTCGTATTTCAACATTAAGAGCATAAATATATAGAAAACCATTTACACAATAACCAAATACAAATTCCCCGTAAACTACCAATTACATAATAATCAAGCAATAATTCCTTGTAAACCCCTTTCATACATATAATCTTCAAATAATCCAATATATATATATATTGCTGTACATAAGTCCTTAGTTTGAAACCTTACTTATATTTCCTTTAATCCTCTTTATTCCTCATAATTTATCATGAGAATCCAGTAATATGTAACGACCCGTCCCAAATTATGGAGATTAATTAAGAATTAAAGACGGATTCGCAAGGCTAATCGGAGTTTAATCGAGGATTATTGGACGTTCATGGCGAAATTACAATTTTGCCTCTGAACGAGGGCAAAAAATTGACACCCGGGAGGTCTGATGCCCGAGGGCCAAGGACCATTATCTAAATCGTGTCGATACGAGTCTGTAGACAGGTGGAACGTCAAAATCGAACATTCGACGGGAAAGTTACGATTCACGGAAGTTTGGGGCATTATTGCACGTTTTACGAGACACGTGGCATTGTCACTGACAGGACCCACCCCTAATACCCTGGGATTAAGGGCTAAACCCTGTTTCCGTCTAACTTACGCATGACACGAAGGCTAAACTGATGTCCAGACTTCATGTGGCACGTAAGTCGGACAATGGATTCTCGATTCAACCATCCAAAGTAATCGGACTTTCCAGAGTGCACCGAACTACTGTAGATCGCGGGTGTGATGTCTCCGTCTCTCTCGACCAATAGCCCGCACCTCAAGAACATGCAGGGTATCGAAAACACAAAAGACTGTGAGTGGACAAAAATAAAGAGTAAGTTCAAAAACAGTTATCAGGAAAACCATTACATTTTTACCCTCCATTTAAAAACCAATGCATGCATATCAATTCTCGTTATGAAACCAGTCATATCAAAACCATCAATGAAAACCATTATCGAAAACCCGTTATTCAAATCCAGGCCTCAGCCTCAAATCACAAGAAATCTCAAATATGGGAACTCAGTCCCAAAACTCATCAAATCCATACCATCCGGGCCACTGCCCAAAACATCTGAAAACCAGTGAAAAACATCAATCATGCGAGTTTGCTGGATCTCAAGTGCGCCCGAGTCTTTAAACTCAAAACCATGCGCAATAACCAGGCCTTCCCGGGATATCAACGAGTCTTTAAACTCAAAACAAAATCACAAGCCTCGGGGGGTATCACAATCACCGAATCTTTAAACTCAAAACATATACCGAGTTTTTAAACTCAAAACATTTAAATTGAGGGCCCCCCCCGTCAATCAATCCGAGTCTTTAAACTCAAAACCAGATCCAGCGGTTTTTCTTTTCTTTTTCCGGGTCTTTAAACCCAAAACCATTTTTCCAATCAACAGTGAAAACCATAGAAAATCCTTCTCCGAATTCGCAACAATGATTCCGTAAGCCAGCATCTGGAACCACTGTCCCGAACCCAAATCCAGATTTCCTCTTTCCAAGTCTCAAAACCAAATTCGAAATCTCATTTCCGAAATCCAGTTTCAAAACCGAAAACTCGTTTTCCGAAATCACATGAACAGGGCTCCAAGCCCGAAATCACTTTTCCGAAATCCATTTCAAATCCTTAAAATCAAACCATTAAAACCACGATCAAATCTCAACATAATCGAAATCTCGTAAAACGCGCAATTTCGTAAATATCTTAAAAATCGTGCAAAAACCGTAAATCATCAAAATCACAAATCAAATCATAGAATCACGTGCAGAAAACATATAAAAACATATGTGCATGCATCATAAGTTTAAAAGCAAAGCCCAGTCACAGACCATTCCGATGTCGCCTCGATAAGCGCGCACTTACACCGTTCCCGGCCATTCCGCTATCCTTGGCTTTCCCGAACCTGTCCAAATCCCATACTAAGGTCACTAACTACTTCATAATGGTCATACTAAAGCCCCATAATTTTTCCGTATTTTTAACTATTTTTAACCGAGGCCTAAAATCTTCGGACATCCCGAAACATGTCGAGACGATTTCCGATCGACTCGAAACTAGTGCCAAAATATTCGTTACATCGATTAATTTAAAAGTTATGTTGGAACCTTCCTTAAATTCCGTGTCACGCGCCCACACGCGCAGTCCAAAGGGGCTGCGCGTGGGCTTCACGCGCCTGCTACAGTGTCACCTTCAACCTCTAGTGAACCTGGTTCACCCGGTTTGAACCGGTTCGGTCTAGGCTGAACAGGCATAGCCGGTTTTCATTCAATTTTCAACCATTTTTAGTCCCAGTTAGTCTATTAGGTTTGTCATACATTCTAAACTCGATCTACGAATTTAAAATTCTAGAACACCTCGAGATTTACCTGCCCATTATTCAAGTTTGAACCCTGGCCTGTAAATCCATTCTGCCACCGTGTCTGAACAACTCTTGGCCCATCTCTGAGTCCAGTCGACTTCCTAAACCTCCAGAAACAGTTCCCAAACATCATTATCGATTAATAAGGTCTAAAACACAAATTACCATTTTGAACCGTACATTGGAACTTCATGAATTCTTACCCTTCCGTCAGTATCGTGCACAACCGTGATTACTACTGGCTTTCTCTTGTCTCCTTTGTCATCTTTCATTCAGAAAGCATCAACTGATAATGGAGTTTGAGAGGTTTGGATGGATTGGATTTTCGCGGGTTTTCGTCCCGTCTCTATTTTCCATGATTCTGCTTCCACCGTCCACGACGGCTTGACCTCTTACCACCCACCTATTCCTCTAACCTTCCTACATCATTTTGCTTCAGACTTGGCAAGCAATTGAGAACGTTTGCAACCATGGTTCCTCCTAATTCTACCTCCCCTGTTTTCTGTTTTCCCAGTTTTAAACCGTTAAACCCATTTAATCGAACACTTGAGACGGTGCAAGGTTCTACAACCATCCAGACCTAGCCAAGTGTCCAAAACCTGGTGGTTACCTCATCCAAAAACAGCCAAGTGTCCCATGGTTACTGGGCACAGATCCCTGTGCAACAAATGACCAAATTTCCCCTTACTACACAAATTACCATTTTACCCCTCGATTTCCTAGACCCACAACTAATTCATCCGAAGTCCGATGACGATGTGCCGCATGTCGTTGTACTCAGGGCATCGAGGCCTTCCTAATGGTACTCGAAGTTCGTACAAATGGTATGTCATTTGCAAAGTCAACAAAATGCCCCTTATTAACTAGAATTACCAAATTTCCCTTGAACTTCCGAACGTCATAACTTTTTCCCGAACTACGTCACGGTCATCGGTCAAAGTCCATTTGACCGCCCGAACAAAAAGTCAACATTTTAGCCCATTCCAAGGGCAAAATCTTCATTTTGCACTGTCTGTCCGGAAGCATCCAACTAATCCCCGATTAACGTCGCTAATCTGTCATTAACAACTAACCTAATCTTGATTCCCGGGACGGGTTATTATAGTCACTCAGTGGTCCCCATATATTTTTTTTCTGGCCCAATGGATGAGTGACAAGTGTCACTCATCCATTGCCTAGTATGATAACATACATGCATATCACCCTATTTCATCCTCATCGAACTTTCACTCGATCTCACCTGAAGCCCCATCGAACCACCACCCTAATCCCTTCCCCCACCTAGTTTCGATCTGAAAGAGAGTCAGGGAGTGGATGAGGAGCTAGGATGCGATGAGAGGTGGGGTTGCGACGCCGTGGACGGCGGAGGAACGGCAAACCGTGTAGGTACGGTTTTATGTTCAAATTTCAATTTTGTGATTTGAACGTTAGGGGCTATTTTTTATGATTGGGGAAGGTTTATTGGGTTTCTATGGACGTTTAGAAGTGGTTTTGGACGGTGGGAAGTGGCTGTGCAGCCCAGGCATGGGAATAGACGTTTGGACCGTGAGAGGGAAAATTGAACCAATAGGTTCTAGGTAGTTTTTCTTGGTTTTGATTGCATAAAATGTTTCCTAGGATAGATTAGGGAAGATTGGTGGAAAGTAGGAAGAAAAAGGATGAAAAAATGGGAAGGAATGGCCCTGGACCGGTCATGCCGGTCCAATTGGACCGGAGTTGCAAGTTGGATTGAATCCGCCGGTTTGCACGAGGACAGAGATGAAGTGCCAGGCGCGTGAAGCCCATGTGCAGCCTCTTTGGGCGGAACGTGAGGGCGTGTGGTGCCTTGTCTCCAGTCACGGTCAACATGAGTTTTTATCGTATCGATGTAACGAAATTTTGGGATAGGGTTCGAGTCGATCGGACATCGTTTCGATATAGTTCCGGATTTCCGAAAGTTTAGGATCAAGTTTAAAATAGGCTAAAAATTCCGAAAAATTACGGGGATTTAGTGAGGGGTTATTTAAGTAGTTAGTAACCCTTTAGTATGATTTGGATAGGTTCAGAAACCCAGAAGATGGTGATTGACCCAGGAAAGGCGTATGGCGCACGTATCGAGGCACATCTGGACTATCTGTGAGTGGGCCTTGTTTTCTAAATTGAAGCATGCATGATTGTTTTATATGCTTTAATGAACATGTTTTGTGATTCCATGAGTGCATTTGTTTGTGGTATATTAGTATTTACGTATTTTCACGTATTTTGAGGTTTTTGATTTTATACAGTGCTTATACGTGCTGTGTTTTCTATGATGGTTAATGAAATGATTCCAGATTTAGAAATATGGAATCTGGCATGAGAACCATTTGATTTACGTACTATCGAACTTGGAGTCCATTTGATTTGATGAGAAATCGGGCTGGAGGCCCATTTGAGTTATATGATCTAGCTGAGGCCCCGTTGGTTTACGAATTCGGACTTGAGGCCCAGTTGGTTGTGGTATCGAGCTTAAGGCCCAGTTGGTTGTGATATCGGGCTTGAGGCCCAATTGATCGTGAAATCGGGCTTGAGGCCCCGTTGAATTGTAATATCTGGCTTAAGTCCCAGTTGTGGTTTATGAAATGAGAATTCGGGTTTAAGACCTTATTGAGATGAATTTGGGCTTGAGTCCCTATGAAATTGGATTTGAATCAGATTCAAGGAATCCTGTTGAGAGGTTCGGGTATGAGATCCAGTTGATTTGTGATTTGAAAGAAAGTATTTGAAATTGTATATACCCTCCTGCACGAATGGTCTCCTCCAGACGTCATATATCCTGGAGAGTCACGATCCACTACCTAGAATGAGTGACTCCAAGAGGGAGAACATTCCAGGAGTAAGAGATATGATGTAGTCCCGGACTAGGTCCGCAGACAGTCCTTCAGACGACGTAGATCCTGGATTTTGGACAAATCCTCCCAAACGTCGTAGATCCTGGGGGTAGACTCGGAGTGAGACCCCGAGTAGTATGCATACTTAGATATATCGTGACGGGTTCTTGATTGGGCATATGAGACTCCAAGGATGGGATGTATATATATATATATATTTATATGTATGAGGTTTTTCGGAGAACGGTTTTGGACTAAGACCCCATATTCTATGATTGGTTTTGGGCTAAGGCCCTAATGGTATCATTTTGATAAATGGTTTTCGATTGCATGCATGCTTTTTAGTGAAGGGCATAAATTTCTTTTCGTGAAATTTGTTTTATAAATTAAATTATTTGTTTTGTCCACTCATAGTTTTTCGTGATTTTAATGACCTTCAAGTTGATTGCGGATGCGGGCTATAGCAGAGACCGAGACATCACACTCCTCCTCCGATCCTGGAGCACTCTGAAAGTACCGGTTGGGCAAAGGATGGAATTATCCCTGGTCTGATACGTCGTGTCGGACGGGAGCAGGCACGTCCCACGTTAATCCCGGGGGATTTGGGACGGGTCCTGACATAATATCCAAGTTAAACTCTAGTTTTTTTTTTTCTAATTTTACTTAAATTTATATTGTTATATATTTACTTTTAGCATCAAATATTCATAATTAAATTCAAACAATGCCCAAATGACTAGGAAATTACACAAATAAGTTCGCAATTTAGAAACAGAAAATATTCATGTTGACCGCACCACTAGAATCCACCAAATGCGCCCTCACGTGCCACCTTAGTTCGCTGCGCGTGGGGGCCATGTGCTTGCACAGTCTCCTTCAAGCTTGAGTCGGATCGAACCGTTGTTCTTTCAATCGGTTCGTTCAACCCTCGATCATGACCTAACCATAACACTGTTGTTTTACGTATGATTTTCACGTTATATATGTTGATTCTAATCGTTTTGGACCCAGAAATCTCTTTGTAGCCTGCCTACATTCCAACCTTCATCATCTTGACTCTAGAACAACCCTAGGAACTCGTTTAACACCCTAGGATCCTAAATAGATACTACTAGACTTCTGAATACTTTGACAGCTCACGACCATTACTTGGCTTCACCGGTTACTTGTAGCTACGAGGTTTGGAGGGTCTGAACCTTTCTAATTCCCTCATAATTCTCTTCTCTTCCTTCTCTCTTTTCTTATTTTCTCTTCTCCCTTCTCCCTGTCTGGTTATCACTCTTTCTCATTTTTCTTTTCTTTTCTTCGTATTCAGTCTCCCTCCACTAAGTTCCAATCACACACAACACGTATTTCAACTTGTCAAAAGTGGTGGAGGAGATTATGGGAGGGAATTTAAGAACCTTCTGGATACACACACATGATTCACATGTCTAAATTGCGACATTACCAAATTACCCTTTATGCCCAAAATTACCAAATTGTCCTTTATCAATTTCGACCCATAAACGAACCTAATCAATGTTTAATTTCAACATACTACCTATCTACGGATTCAGAAATTCAAGCCCTTTGTAAAAGTCCCCACGACACGTCCATAATGCATCCCAATCAAAAGGTCAACTTTTGACTTTATAGGGGCAAAATTGTCGTTTTTTATTTTCTCAAATTTCTGGATCGTTACATAAGACCATCTAGGACAACATGCTTTAGGGAAAGGACTAGTATTTTGCAAGTTGTTGAAGGTATGTATTTAATGCAATATGAGTTGTTGGGTGAATACTGCATCCAAGTGTTGAAGACTAATCCTCGTTCTACAGTGATAATTAAGTCAGAATTAGAAACTGATGGTTTGCCTCAATTTGAGAGAGTGTTTGTGTGTTTTAAAGCTTGCAAAGATGGTTGGATGTAAGGCTGTAAGTGATGCCCTGAAAATTCGAAACACGGAAATTTGGAAAATTTGAGGAAAATGACGATTTTGCCCTTGGAATTAGGCGAAAAGTTGACTTTTAATTTGAGCGGTCAAACGGACTTTGACCGATGACCGTGACGTAGTTCGGGACATCACGAGTTCATAGACAGGTAGCACGCCCGATTTCGACATTCGAGGAGAAAGTTATGACGTGCGGAAGTTGGTGAAAGGGGCCGAAAATTGACTTTTTGATCGGGACCTTGTTTGGACTTTTCGGGAGTACCGTTGGATAAGTCTCGGGACGCTGAATCCGTAAACAGGCGGCATGCGTCAATCGGAGTTCGGACGAGGAAGTTATGGGTCTGGAAAGTTCAGGGGCAGAACGGTAAATTGTCACATGAAGGGTAAAATGGTAATTTGGGTCGTTAAAGCCCTAAATGGTGCCACAGCTGATTTTAAATAGTTTAACATGGCTGATTCAGCCAATTAGGATAAGGGTTAAGTCTCAATTGACATTTGGCAATTGTTAAGATTGATTAGTGGCATGTTTGAATGCCTAATACGGACAAGAACAACCTCCTAACCTTGTTTAAATTACTAACTTAGATTGATCAAGAAGGAAACCAGAGAACACAAGGAGATTCGAAGGGAATTTTGAGTGAAAAATGGAAGGAAAATAGGAGAGAAAACGGGGAGGAATACTGTGAACCCGAGAGGAAACCCGAAAAACCATTAAAGGGCTTCAAAATCGATTTCGATTGCCTAGCTGTTTTTGAATGAAATTGATGATTCCTTTAGCACCCTGGGAGTGAGACGAGTCGAACTGGATCAAGAACGAAGGCAATTCGAGGTGTTTTGACTTAGAACATAACGGGGGAGGAAACTGGATTTTCGATCTTGAGTCGTGGATTTGAGGCCATGGAACTGTGAAATTGATCTTGGAAATGTGTTCCTTATGATTCCACGATGCTTCCTGATGCATCAATTACAGGAAAACGATGGCAAATGAGGGAGTTCCATGAAAGCACAGTGTACGTGTAACGACCCGTCCCGAATATCGGGATTTAATAATATTTAATTGTGATTTACTAATTTGGGATTAGTTGGGCGATTTCGGACGAATTGTGCAAAATGACCGTTTTGCCCCTAAGCGTGGGCAAAACGTTGACTTTTAATTCGGATGGTCAAATGGACTTTGACCGATAACCGTGACGTAGTTCGGGACGTCACGAGTTCATAGACAGGTGGCACGTTCGATTCCGACGTTCGTGGTGAAAGTTATGATGTACGGAAGTTCAGGGGCGTTTTCGTAATTTGTACAAAGTAAGGGAAAGTGTTGACTTTTTGATCGGGAGGTCCGATGGCCGAGGACCAAGGACCGTTAGGATGGTCTCGATGCCCTGAGTTCGTAGACAGGCGGCACGCATCAATCGGAGTCCGTATGACCGAGTTACGGGTCAGGATGCGTGAGGGGCATTTTGGTAATTTACAGCACAAGGGCAGAATGGTAATTTCACTGAGTGTTTGAACGGTTACTGTAGCACCGTGTTGGGAGAACATGTCCAGTGCACGGGTGGTTTGTTTATGGAGCAAATTGCTGGCCTAAACTATTGTTTATGGGATTGTTGGATTGTTTATTGATGTTGGTGCGATGCAAGGCTGTGTGGACGGTGTGTTGGCCATTAAACCTTGGCTGGTGCACATGAAAATGGAAGAAAACAGGGGATGTTCCCCACACATGATCGACAACCTAAACGGTCGTTTGAGGGAATTGATGGCTTGAAACAGAAGAGGAATGGGAGAGTGGTTCTCTGAGATTGAGAGGTGGAAAAATGGAGTGAAAATGGTGGAGGAAGGTTCAAAAACCCGAAACTGGTTTTTGTGAAATTCAAATTCGAAATCCTAGTTTTAGGCCAGCCCAAGCCTAATTGATGATGGATTGAGCTTTCTGGAACTTCAATGAGTCGAACCAGATCAAATGGGGCAAGCTTTGGGGCTCCTAGGGCCGTGGACGGACGAGGTGGACGGCCGGAAAACTCAAGCTTGAGTCGTGGCGATTGAGGTAACGTCGTGTTCAATTAATCATGTGAATTGGTTCGTATTAATCCCTAAGCTTCCTGTGAAGTTAATTTGACAATGGTTGAGGATTGGAGGAGTTTTGGTGATTGACCCGTTTTGGGTGATCACGTGTTGATGGCTTGTTTAAGGAATGGTTGATGTTGATCGATGTCACAGAACTGAAATTCAATTGTTAATGATTGTTGTAGGATCAAGAACGGATTGAATTGATGTCGAATTGGGTGTGATTGAACCGGATCCTATTGCGGGTAATCAGACCCGTTTACCAGTCATTCGGGTGAAAAAGGAACACTGTAGCAGTCACTGTAGCAGGCGCGTGGCTTTCACGCGCAGCCACTCACGGCGGCGCGTGACGGCGCGTGGGCACGAATCTCGAGGTGAGGTCAACATGACTTTTATCCTATATAATGTAACAAACATTTTGGGATTGGTTTCGTGTCGATCGGACACCGTCTCGATATTGTTCGGGATGTCCGAAGGTTTTAAATCCAGTTTAAAAATACTTAAAAATTTGGGAAAATTACGGGACTTTAATAGGATGTTAATGTGGAGGTTAGTGACCCTCTAATGTGATTTGGACAGGATTGGGAGTCCCGGTGATAGTGGTGTGGCCCGGGAAGGCCTATGGCACGCGTATCGAGGCGCTCGGTTAAACGGTCTGTGAGTGGACATTGGTTTTATAAATTCGATGCATGCATAACTGTTTCATGATTGTTATAATTATGATTAAATGATTTACTTTGGATATCGGTGAATTTAAATGATTTCACGCATTTCGAGGTGATTTACGTGTTTGCACGTAAATCGAGATTTTTCTGGATTTGCACTGATTTCCAAAAATGTGGTTGGATATGATTTCATGAAACGGTTACGGATTTGATAAAGTAAAATCGGGCCAGGGGCCCAGTTAACTTATGAAATCGGGCCAGGGGTCCAGTTGATTTATATATGTGATTTCGGGTAGGAGACCCTAAAATGGAATTGAATAAAGGTTTCCTGGTTCACATTTGATATACATATTCACATGCTAAAAACAAATAACGGATTGATGATATGGAAATTATGGTTATGGCACGTTTCACGGTATTTGGGCTTGAGACCCGTCTGATGAAATTTAAAGGATTGGTTTGGATTTTATCCATTTATATATATATGCTTTGCATGTGGATATCAATAAAATTTATTTGGTACTGCACTGTATAGATCCTTTCATATTATATTGTCTCCTCCGGCGAGGTACCCCGGAGAGGTCACGGACGTCTAGTACGTCCAGCGTCTATGACGCTAAGCATCAGGTGATGCTGCATCAGATGATGCTGTACCTGAACGGGATTCGGGGATTTAACTCAGAAATTGAGACCCGAGTGGCACGCGTAGCCTTATGATTGTGACCTTATTAGGCGTCAAGAACGTCAAAACATCAGGTGATGTCGAGATTGGAGTGTATAGTGTAGCAGCTAAAATTATGGTTATGGTTTTATTAAATGCCTTATGATTCGTATTATATGATATATGATTTTAAATGATGGTGCATGCATATGTTTTTACTGAGGGGCATAAATGTCTTATAAATGTTTTAAACAGACTTGTATATTTTCGTCCACTCACAGCTTTTGTTTTTAATGCCCTTCAGGTTGATTCTGGATGCGGCTGCAGTAGAGACTTGGACATCGCACACCTCCTCCATCGATCCTTACGCACTCTGGAAGCTCGTTTGGGCTCTGACAATAGGTTATCCCTTGTCTGACACCTCTTGTCAGACGGGAGCATGGCATATTCCATGGTAATCCCAGGGGGATTGGGATGGGTCGTGTCAAGTGGTATCAGAGCAGGTTTTGCTCTTTTGTGCGCAAAGGACGAGGGTGTGATGTCTCTTTGGGCTGCAGTTCCGTTGTCAACCTGATAGATAGTTTTGGGTTTGAATGGTGGATTGGGTGTGTTTGGCTCGATACGCCGTGCATTGATGCGATTCAACCCAAGTGGGGTTGTATACGATTAACTAGTAATGCGGGACCGTCGGTTCGGTCATGTGAGGATGGATGGCTGTGCCACTGGGCACAGCTAGGTTCAAAGAACACCATTTGAACAATGTTAGGGAAATGCGAAACTCAATTGAGTAATGGTCTAAACTTTGGACCCTGGTAGTGTTGGCTAGTGTACGGGGTGTTGGTGCATCGGAGTTAGCCGATGACCTTCGTGGTGGAACCCACGTTGAATTGACGATTGGATTGGATTTGACGTCTATGCGATGTTAGGACCGCGGAGTCGGTCAGGTTGTGGATTCTACTGCAGAAGACAGTTGGGTTCGGTGGAACCCTAGGGTGTGATTTTGGAACCCTAAGTTATAATTGATGGACTGGAAAGTGAACTTTAATTGGGAACTTGTGCTACGACGTGCGGCTGAGGTCGTGGATGACTCTAGTGAGTCTAGTCAGGATTATGGGTTTCGATCCACGGATGCGGTTATGAGATAAAATATGGAATCCCGTGTTGGATTGAATAGTAGTGTGATGTGTGGATACGGTTCTTGACAAGCGATGACTGTTGGTCGACAGTTGTGTCGAGATGATTGGCTATCAAGGGTATTTAGTGCGGTTTTAATACTTGGGGATCAGGGGATGTTCAGGGAACGTCCATTATCCTGACTTGTCAATGGTAAAAATTGGAGGTACCCATAGTCGTGGGGTACGAGTGCTGTTACGGGATCGTCGTTCATAATGAACGGAGATCCAGGGTAACAACTTTGCACATAGTGTGCTGGCATGGATGTTCGTGTGCTAGCATGGATGTTCGTGTGCTACGTATGGATGTTGGTATGTCGATACTTTTATGCCAATACTAGTATGGATGTCTGCGTGCTGATACTAGTGTTGATGATGGTGCGTTGGTGCTGGTACTAGCGCTGGTGCAGGTGTCAGTGATTGTGATGACGTTGAGCCACCAGTTGGGGTGTGACTCTGTCATGATGGACTTTTGATCAGTATCTGCGACTCAATGGTGGTTGAGTTTTGGACTGGATGGGATCCAGTGGAGGTTGTGTCGTGTTGGGATGAGTTCCGACAGATTTACGATGACTTGTGATGAACGGATAAAATGGTATGATTGAAACTTGGGGAATCTAGGGACGATGTTCCCTACGTCATAAGAATCAGTGGATTTGGGGAGTTGTTGTCAACTCCGAGATTGGTAAGATTGTTTACCTCTAATATCCTCAGAGGGTGCAAGGAAGTATTGAAATTGGAAAAGTCGGGAAACCATTCGTGGTATTGACGTGTAATTTTGTGATTGTGAATCACTTGGAACCTGAGGATTGAACCTGTTTAGGTTGAGATGTGAGACGGAGGCAGTATGGTATGCACATTCAGGCAAAATTGTAGATATCCCGTTCGGAATCGGGGTGTGTGCATACATGATTATTGACGGACGTGAGGTCCGAGTAATGAATTGATTTTGGACACGTGGTGGTCCAAGTGAGGTATGGACGTGGGCAGTCCAGTGGTTGGACTTGACATCTCATTGGGAGCATGTATGTTCCCTACATGGTTGGAACTCCCGTTTCGGGGAGAGTTGTGATTGGGAGACGAGAGGAGTGCTCGTTTCCGCATCGGTGATTGGTATTCCGAAGTCATTGGGGTTGACTTCATATTTTCATGCCGTGGCAGATGATGATTGTTGCTACCAGTACGTTTAGCGTGCATTGGTGGGTGGACCCATGTTTGGCTTGGGTTCATTGGACACAAGAAGTTTTGTCTGATTTTGGATTTGGTGGTGATATGCGTGGTCATCTTTCCACCAAGGGAAATTTGGCAAAGGATTCAATTGAGGGTGTAAGACCCTACGATCAGCTTCCAGATGGATTGTTAGCTATGTGAGCATGTGTGGATCCTAGGTGGATCTGATTTGTGATGTTGTCGACTTTGGACGATGTGACGATCTAGGATCGTGATATTACTTGTCGGGTGACATAGTGATGGATCCGGGTCGTGATCGTGATGATCCAGATTGGGTGTGAGTGTATCACTCTTACCTTGGTATATGAGTCGTAAATGACGGGACTGAACTTCTTTTCGGAGTGAGTCCATATGGTTTGTGACTTGGTTGAGTAGGTTTCCGATGTGGTCGGATTTTTTCAACCTTTGACGTGTGGATATTGGGATTGGCTTCCCTATGAAGTCAATCAAGTGTTTTGGACAGGCAACCGATAGATTCGGTTATGTTACGTCTTGATGGACGTAAACGAGATTTTGGGGTTTGGGATCGAATTTCTGGGTGAGGATTCAGGATTCGATTGCGAAGCTCGAAAATGGATTACTGGATTTGGGTACGGAATGATTATTCCAATGCTAGCTTACGAAGTAATGATTTCGAATTCGGATTTGGAAATGGATTAAAAATATGATGTCTGGGTTCGGGTTCGGGATTTCTTAAGAAATTGCGAATTCGGATTCGGAAGTGGAACTAAATGACGGGTGGAGTTCGTTTGTCTCATGATTGGTTTGGGCAAATGTACTCCATTATTGGAACGTGTTTGGCTACGACCTAGGTGGTTGTAGGCGGATTAATGGATTGATGTATGTACAGGGTACGTTGTACGAGGATTGATACGGGTTAGGCTGAGTGGTGCCTAATGGTGGTACATGGGATGTACCCGTGGTGTGTGATTAAACGTGTTGGTAATCGGCTTGGTTCCGATATCGTTTTTTTGGTTGTGATTTTGGACTGGACATTGGATACTGTGCGCCGAGCAGAGTGATGTTGTCGGGTTCAGTGATTGTATGAGCAGGTGCTCTTAGCCCTGGTTGGCTAGTGGAACCCTAGTGTTGTGATGGGTGATCACTGCTGGGCTAGTATTCCATGTGTTCCAGTTACACCACTTGATTGAGTAAGTTGACGGTATACGTACACTCAGGATGAGTGGGTTGGTGGTCTGAGTAACCACGAGTAGCCTTGTGTGATTTTATCACACCGTGATCTTTCTGCGTCAGGGTTCGCTGACGGAGTTGGCAATTATGGACATTGAGAGTATTTTGTGTCGCAGGATTGGGCTTGCCCTGCCAATGGTGATCATGTGGTTGATCTTGCGCTACATCGAGAGTGATGTAGTACGTGGTGTTGTCACCGACGGACAGATGGTTGGAGCCTTACCAGGGTGGTAAAGTTTAGTGGTGACAGTTTGACTGATGGTGTCAGCATGGACTGACAAATGAGATTTGGTGACTCCCAATGGGAGCAAATGTAAGGATATATTGACAATGGAAAGGAACCATCTAGCTGAAGGAGTCAGCTAAATGGTTGGGCGATTTTATCACGGATCAGGTGATCATTTCCACTCGAGGTGGTCGAGTGTTGTTGCTACTATGACGTATGACTGTGATGGGATGTCTAGGTACAGACGAGGCTGGTGTTGTCCCAGTATGTGGGTGTACAAGTGTACACATGGTTTGAGGTCGAAATGTTTTCCACAAGGTGGTTGTGGAATAAGGTTGTTGGTAATTTCGAGGACGAAATTCTTTAAGGAGGGAAGGTTATAACGACCCGTCCTGAATATCGGGATTTAATAATATTTAATTGTGATTTACTAATCTGGGATTAGTTGGGCGATTTCGGACGAATTGTGCAAAATGACCGTTTTGCCCCTAGGCGTGGGCAAAACGTTGACTTTTAATTCGGATGGTCAAATGGACTTTGACCAATGACCGTGACGTAGTTCGGGACGTCACGAGTTCATAGACAGGTGGCACGTTCGATTCCGACGTTCGTGGTGAAAGTTATGATGTACGGAAGTTCAGGGGCGTTTTCGTAATTTGTACGAAGTAAGGGAAAATGTTGACTTTTTGATCGGGAGGTCCGATGGCCGAGGACCAAGGACCGTTAGGATGGTCTCGATGCCCTGAGTTCGTAGACAGATGGCACGCATCAATCGGAGTCCGTATGACCGAGTTACGGGTCAGGATGCGTGAGGGGCATTTTGGTAATTTACAGCACAAGGGCAGAATGGTAATTTCACCGAGTGCTTGAACGGTTACTGTAGCACCGTGTTGGGAGAACATGGCCAGTGCACGGGTGGTTTGTTTATGGAGCAAATTGCTGGCCTAAACTATTGTTTATGGGATTGTTGGATTGTTTATTGATGTTGGTGCGATGCAAGGCTGTGTGGACGGTGTGTTAGCCATTAAACCTTGGCTGGTGCACATGAAAATGGAAGAAAACAGGGGATGTTCCCCACACATGATCGACAACCTACACGGTCGTTTGAGGGAATTGATGGCTTGAAACCGAAGAGGAATGGGAGAGTGGTTCTCTGAGATTGAGAGGTGGAAAAATGGAGTGAAAATGGTGGAGGAAGGTTCAAAAACCCGAAACTGGTTTTTGTGAAATTCAAATTCGAAATCCTAGTTTTAGGCCAGCCCAAGCCTAATTGATGATGGATTGAGCTTTCTGGAACTTCAACGAGTCGAACCAGATCAAATGGGGCAAGCTTTGGGGCTCCTAGGGCCGTGGACGGACGAGGTGGACGGCCGGAAAACTCAAGCTTGAGTCGTGGCGATTGAGGTAACGTCGTGTTCAATTAGTCATGTGAATTGGTTCGTATTAATCCTTATAAGCTTCCTGTGAAGTTAATTTGACAATGGTTGAGGATTGGAGGAGTTTTGGTGATTGACCCGTTTTGGGTGATCACGTGTTGATGGCTTGTTTAAGGAATGGTTGATGTTGATCAATGTCACAGAACTGAAATTCAATTGTTAATGATTGTTGTAGGATCAAGAACGGATTGAATTGATGTCGAATTGGGTGTGATTGAACCGGATCCTATCGCGGGTAATCAGACCCGTATACCAGTCATTCGGGTGAAGAAGGAACACTGTAGCAGTCACTGTAGCAGGTGCGTGGCTTTCACGCGCAGCCACTCACGGCGGCGCGTGACGGCGCGTGGGCACGAATCTCGAGGTGAGGTCAACATGACTTTTATCCTATACAATGTAACAAACATTTTGGGATTGGTTTTGTGTCGATCGGACACCGTCTCGATATTGTTCGGGATGTCCGAAGGTTTTAAATCCAGTTTAAAAATACTTAAAATTTTGGGAAAATTACGGAACTTTAATAGGATGTTAATGTGGAGGTTAGTGACCCTCTAATGTGATTTGGACAGGATTGGGAGTCCCGGTGATAGTGGTGTGGCCCGGGAAGGCCTATGGCACGCGTATCGAGGCGCTCGGTTAAACGGTCTGTGAGTGGACATTGGTTTTATAAATTTGATGCATGCATAACTGTTTCATGATTGTTATAATTATGATTAAATGATTTACTTTGGATATCAGTGAATTTAAATGATTTCACGCATTTTGAGGTGATTTACGTGTTTGCACGTAAATCGAGATTTTTCTGGATTTGCACGGATTTCCAAAAATGTGGTTGGATATGATTTCATGAAACGGTTACGGATTTGATAAAATAAAATTGGTCCAGGGGCCCAGTTAACTTATGAAATCGGGCCAGGGGTCCAGTTGATTTATATATGTGATTTCGGGTCGGAGACCCTAAAATGGAATTGAATAAAAGTTTCCTGGTTCACATTTTATATACATATTCACATGCTAAAAACAAATAACGGATTGATGATATGGAAATTATGGTTATGGCACGTTTCACGGTATTTGGGCTTGAGACCCGTCTGATGAAATTTAAAGGATTGGTTTGGATTTTATCCATGTATATATATATATATGCTTTGCATGTGGATATCAATAAAATTTATTTGGTACTGCACTGTATAGATCCTTTCATATTATATTGTCTCCTCCGGCGAGGTACCCCAGAGAGGTCACGGACATCTAGTACGTCCAGCGTCTATGACGCTAAGCATCAGGTGATGCTGTACCCGAACGGGATTCGGGGATTTAACTCGGAAATTGAGACCCGAGTGGTACGCGTAGCCTTATGATTGTGACCTTATTAGGCGTCAAGAACGTCAAAACATCAGGTGATGTCGGGATTGGAGTGTATAGTGCAGCAGCTAAAATTATGGTTATGGTTTTATTAAATGCCTTATGATTCGTATTATATGATATATGATTTTAAATGATGGTGCATGCATATGTTTTTACTGAGGGGCATAAATGTCTTATAAATGTTTTAAACAGACTTGTATATTTTCGTCCACTCACAGCTTTTGTTTTTAATGCCCTTCAGGTTGATTCTGGATGCGGCTGCAGTAGAGACTTGGGCATCGCACACCTCCTCCATCGTCCTTACGCACTCTGGAAGCCCGTTTGGGCTCTGGCAATAGGTTATCCCTTGTCTGACACCTCTTGTCAGACGGGAGCATGCCACATTCCATGGTAATCCCAGGGGATTGGGATGGGTCGTGTCAGTACGGCTGTTCTTCGTGGAATCAAGTTCAGTTCAATGTAATTCAGGTAATGTTTGATGTAATTCGAGTTTCAGAACCTAAATTAAGTTTCTAATGATGTAAATGGACGATTGAATTGAAGGAAATAATGTCGAATTGGCAGAAACCCAGTCGGGTTGCATCGCGGGCTAGCCAGACCCGTTTACCAGGTAAACGGGCGAAGGAGATCACTGTTCATGGATACTGTTCACGGCGCGTGGCAACCACGCGCAGCCACTCACGGCGACGCGTGGAGGCGTGTGAGTGGGAATTTCGAGGTACGGTCAACATGAAACTTGTCCTATTTAACGTAACAAACATATTTGGTTTTGGTTGCGAGTCGATCAGACGCCGTCTCGATAATGTTTCGAGGGTCCGAAGATTTAAGTTACGTATTTAATTAATATTAAATTCCCGGAAAATTATGGGAAAATTAGATGATGTAAATTGACTTGTTAGTAACCTCGAATAACGATTGTGAACAGGATTCAGGATTCCTGGCAAGTGTCGGAAATTACGGAAACACGTGCAGCGCGGGAAACGAGCAGTTGGATGGTGTGTGAGGGGACGTTTGTTTTATAAATTGATATGCATGCATAGTTAAATGTTTTATATGATTTATGGCATGATTTGAATTGCAATGATTTGATATGATTATTGTGTGATTTATTAATTATTTTAATTGGTATTTCGGGCACGTTTTTCGAGAAAATGTGAAATGACTGTTTTGGGCGAAGGCCCGGGATTTGTGATTGGTTTTGGCTTGGATTATGAGTTGGGAAATTGATTTAATGGATTTGTGATGTTTTCGGATATGATTTTACGGATTTACGTGTATTGAATTATTTAATGATTTTACGGATTGACGAGAAATGAGATTTGGGCATATGGCCCCGTGATGATGGTTTTTGATATGGTTTTGATACTTGATTTAAAATAATGCTTTTGATTGTGTATTGATGTTTGATGACTCCAGATGTGTAATTCCTGGAGGGACTCCAGATGCGTAATTCCTGGAGAGACCGGATGTGTAATTCCCGGTGAGGCTGGATGTGTAATTCCCAGCATTGGATGACGACTCTGGATGTGTAATTCCCAGAGGATCCTCGGATGTGTAATTCCCGAGTTATATGCTTTATTATGTGGTGAACTGATTTTATAAAATGATTTAAATGATTTAAAGGTTTTCACATGTTGTGCTTGAGAGCCGGATTTTTTGTTATTCATATGTTTTATCCTATGCATGCATGATTTGTAAAACTGGAGGGTAAATTGATGTGTTTTGAGAAATGTTTTTCAATGATATTATTTTTGTCCACTCACACTTTTCTGTTTTTGATGACCCTCCAGGCCGTGGCACGATACTCGGGGTGGATTACATGGCGGAGGCATGAGCAGAAATCAATGCAGTTATCCCTGGTCTGACATGTGCTGAAGGGTACTTTCGGGATTTCAGTTGACTTGTCAGACGGGAGCAGGATCGGGCACGGTTATCGAGGTCTAGTTGGGACGGGTCCTGTCACATTGGTATCAGAGCATTTGGTTACGGATCTGCCATGCCTCCGAGATGCGAGCCCTGTGCGCGGCCTGGTGATTAGACGTGATATGAGGGTGTCGAAAATCCCTGGCATGATTAGGGCCCTGGATTGGGGGTCGAGTATTTTATCACGTGTTGTGATTGTGTCGGACTTGTATTGGTCCGGATAGTTGGTTATGATAACAATATGGTCTATGGTGGGCATGTTAGGCCCAGGATAACCTCGACCCGAGGATAGCGGGTAATGGGACTCAGAGGGAGTCCGGAATCCAGAATAGGATGTAGTTCGCATAGGGATGTGTGCTAGGTGACCGGATATGCCAGTGGTGGCATTGATGTTCGTACGTGTTAATGTTGGACTCGAGAGGAGTCGCGATATTGAATTTGGCACGGGAGTCAAGTGTTGGATTAGGACTCGGAATGAGTCATGATGTACTATGAGGGCTCCAGGTGAGCCGGGAAAGATAGAAAGCGTAGTAAGGGTTGTACATAACGAGTGAGGGTTCAGGTGGGAACCCGAGATATTGAACTGGATGTGACTTGAGTCTCCATGGTTGTTGTTGGAGAGGTTGTTTGAATTTCGGGGGCGAAATTCCCTAAGGGGGGAAGGTTGTGACGCCCTGGAAATTCGAAACACGAAAATTTGGAAAAATTGAGGAAAATGACGATTTTTCCCCTGGAATTAGGCGAAAAGTTGACTTTTAATTTGAGCGGTCAAACAGACTTTGACCGATGACCGTGACGTAGTTCGGGACGTCACGAGTTCATAGACAGGTAGTACGAACGATTTCGACATTCGAGGAGAAAGTTATGACGTGCGGAAGTTGGTGAAAGGGGCCGAAAATTGACTTTTTGATCGGGACCTTGTTTGGACTTTCCGGGAGTACCGTTGGATAAGCCTCGGGACACTGAATCCGTAAACAGGCGGCATGCGTCAATCGGAGTTCGGACGAGGAAGTTATGGGTCTGGAAAGTTCAGTGGCAGAACGGTAAATTGTCACATGAAGGGTAAAATGGCAATTTGGGTCGTTAAAGCCCTAAATGGTGCCACAGCTGATTTTAAATAGTTTAACATGGCTGATTCAGCCAATTAGGATAAGGGTTAAGTCTCAATTGACATTTGGCAATTGTTAAGATTGATTAGTGGCATGTTTGAATGCCTAATACGGACAAGAACAACCTCCTAACCTTGTTTAAATTACTAACTTAGATTGTTCTAGAAGGAAACCAGAGAACACAGGGAGATTCGAAGGGAATTTTGAGTGAAAACGGAAGGAAAATAGGAGAGAAAACGGGGAGGAATACTGTGAACCCGAGAGGAAACCCGAAAAACCATTAAAGGGCTTCAAAATCGATTTCGATTGCCTAGCTGTTTTTGAATGAAATTGATGATTCCTTTAGCACCCTGGGAGTGAGACGAGTCGAACTGGATCAAGAACGAAGGCAATTCGAGGTGTTTTGACTTAGAACAGAACGGGGGAGGAAACTGGATTTTTCGATCTTGAGTCGTGGATTTGAGGCCATGGAACTGTGAAATTGATCTTGGAAATGTGTTCCTTATGATTCCACGATGCTTCCTGATGCATCAATTACAGGAAAACGATGGCAAATGAGGGAGTTCCATGAAAGCACAGTGTAGTGCTGTTCTTCAATCAAGTTCACTTCAATGTGATTCAGGTAATGTTTGATGTAATTCGAGTTACAGAACCTAAATTAAGTTTCTAATGATGTAAATGGACGATTGAATTGAAGGAAATAATGTCGAATTGGCAGAAACCCAGTCGGGTTGCATCGCAGGCTAGCCAGACCCGTTTACCAGGTAAACGAGCGAAGGAGATCACTGTTCATGGATACTGTTCACGGCGCGTGGCAACCACGCGCAGCCACTCACGGCGACGCGTGGAGG
Organism: Prinsepia uniflora; assembly: GCA_032719365.1. NCBI lineage: Eukaryota > Viridiplantae > Streptophyta > Magnoliopsida > Rosales > Rosaceae > Prinsepia > Prinsepia uniflora. The sequence continues at coordinate 30,207,261 of CM064874.1, forward strand.
GCGTGAGTGGGAATTTCGAGGTACGGTCAACATGAAACTTGTCCTATTTAACGTAACAAACATATTTGGTTTTGGTTGCGAGTCGATCAGACGCCGTCTCGATAATGTTTCGAGGGTCCGAAGATTTAAGTTACGTATTTAATTAATATTAAATTCCCGGAAAATTATGGGAAAATTAGATGATGTAAATTGACTTGTTAGTAACCTCGAATAACGATTGTGAACAGGATTCAGGATTCCTGGCAAGTGTCGGAAATTACGGAAACGCGTGCAGCGCGGGAAACGAGCAGTTGGATGGTGTGTGAGTGGACGTTTGTTTTATAAATTGATATGCATGCATAGTTAAATGTTTTATATTATTTATGGCATGATTTGAATTGCAATGATTTGATATGATTATTGTGTGATTTATTAATTATTTTAATTGGTATTTCGGGCACATTTTTTGAGAAAATGTGAAATGACTGTTTTGGGCGAAGGCCCGGGATTTGTGATTGGTTTTGGCTTGGATTATGAGTTGGGAAATTGATTTAATGGATTTGTGATGTTTTCGGATATGATTTTACGGATTTACGTGTATTGAATTATTTAATGATTTTACGGATTGACGAGAAATGAGATTTGGGCATATGGCCCCGTGATGATGGTTTTTGATATGGTTTTGATACTTGATTTAAAATAATGCTTTTGATTGTGTATTGATGTTTGATGACTCCAGATGTGTAATTCCTGGAGGGACTCCAGATGCGTAATTCCTGGAGAGACCGGATGTGTAATTCCCGGTGAGGCTGGATGTGTAATTCCCAGCATTGGATGACGACTCTGGATGTGTAATTCCCAGAGGATCCTCGGATGTGTAATTCCCGAGTTATATGCTTTATTATGTGGTGAACTGATTTTATAAAATGATTTAAATGATTTAAAGGTTTTCACATGTTGGGCTTGAGAGCCGGATTTGTTGTTATTCATATGTTTTATCCTATGCATGCATGATTTGTAAAACTGGAGGGTAAATTGATGTGTTTTGAGAAATGTTTTTCAATGATATTATTTTTGTCCACTCACGCTTTTCTGTTTTTGATGACCCTCCAGGCCGTGGCACGATACTCGGGGCGGATTACATGGCGGAGGCATGAGCAGAAATCAATGCAGTTATCCCTGGTCTGACAGGGGCTGAAGGGTACTTTCGGGATTTCAGTTGACTTGTCAGACGGGAGCAGGACCGGGCACGGTTATCGAGGTCCAGTTGGGACGGGTCAATAAGAAGATTGTTCAGAGTTTGATTCCTACTCATTGTGGTGGGAACATCTTTCAGGTGAAGCATTCCCATGGAAACAATTGACTTGAATGCTCGTACATGCTCTTGCAGAAGTTATCAACTGACCTGGATTCCTTGCGTATATGCTTTTAGTGCCATTAGTCGAGGCAATGGTAGCCTAGAGGAGTATGTCCACGAGTGTTACTCTCATACAACCTACACTAGGACCTATGAAGGAATTATCAAACGAGTGCCTAGTAAAGATCATTGAGAAAAGATTGGTGCACCAACCCTAAAGCCACCAACGTACCATAAGCAATCCGGGAAACCACTAATGAAAAGAAAGTGAAGTTAGAATGAGGTTGCTCGTGAAGTAAAGATCATTGAGAAAATTTTTTGCATACAACGCTTACATATTTCCACAATCCACCAAACAAACTTTCACATATTACAAAACACTAACAAAGCGAAGGATACAAAGCTTACATATTCCAAATTCATCCTTGTTTGCATACAAAGCTTACATATTCCAAAATTATGATTGAAGATGATTGTGAAGGATTGTGGTAAACCTAATACATAACTAAAGTGAAGGATTGAAGATGATTCCAAAGACCCAAGTAAGCGAGAGTGCAATCCAAAGCCTAGTCACATTCCTCTTCGCATTCAACAAATTCTCTTCACATCTATGAAGTTTCCTTAAAAATCTCGAAATTATTGTCATTAATTTCTTGCACATTTTTGGATCAAACCACTCCCAAAAATCATAACTCATAGCTCTTCTTTTACCTTTACCTTGTCCAATCTACAACAAAACACATAGAAGTTCACAAAAATCACCAATCCATCAAAACAAAGCAAAACACATTACAAATTCACAAAAATCTGCAATAAGGAACAAAGCCAAAAACCTACGTAAACCTTAAACCCTTATGTAGAAACATAACCCATAACTCATTACCCATACATAAGGCCTATAACCCATAAAACGAACCTAGAAATCAAGCCGAAAATGAAGCAAGAAACAGCGCCAGAACCAAAGCCAGAAACTCTGTCATATGCCTTCAATCAAACCCAGAAACATAATCCTAAAGCCATAAACAAAACTCAGAAGTCGAAAAAGGATGATCAAAAATTGAAATCCATTACCAATTACCTTAGCATCTGGACAGACGAAAAATCTTCATCCCGAGTTTTCATCCGTTCATGACGTTTTCATTTTTTCCATCTTCCCACAAAAAAAAAAATTTGCAGATTGTAATTTCCACTCACGCTATCGTCCATTGCTTGATTCTAACGCAAATTGATTGAAGATATTGAAGTCTTATGGTTCACAAATGTTTATAAAGTCCCATTTGGCACGATTTTGGTGGGATAAGACATGAAATTTTCAAAATCCCTTTCTAGGGTTCTGTCGTAGCCTCAATTCGAGATGATTTTGCCACCCAAATCCAACCTCAACTTCAGCCTCTATCCTTTCCATTGAAGTATTGCCACATATGTTCTACATAAGCACCATTGACGGCATCACTAACAGGGAGTAACGTTTTGCAGCAACGGAGATAACAAAAGTATTATTCTAATACTACATTCAGTGATGAAAATGTCGATACTATCGCCGATATATCGAGAATTTTGACCACTGGCACCTAAGCAGGGGGTGAAGGAAAATCTTCCCCCAAAATCGGAGATTTCTGCTAATATCGGTGATTATCGTCGATAATTGCCGATGTTGGCCGAAATCTCCGATTTTGGACCGTAAGCCCCAACCCATCGAACAATTGATTGAAGTTCGAAACCAAGGAATCGAAATTGAACAAAAACAAAAATCATCAACAGAAACATCACGGATTGAATAGAATATTGGCCCACTTAATTCAAGCAATCGATTCAATCATACACAACAACCATTCAAGATTCAAACATGTAATGATTCATTGGTCACGGACGAACAAAAATTGGGAAGGAAACAAAACATGTGGATTTCAATTTTCAAACAAGCACTCATGGACTTACCTCCTTCGACTTGGGGAAAACATAAATAGGGAGCAAACCCCGAAGAAAACCTCGAAGCACACCTAATCTGTCGACGACTAAAGCACAGAACCACTTGAACTCTCTATTTCTCTACTTCTCTCAGCGTATTCAGCTACTTCTTACTCCTTGACCGACGGCCAGACCCTCGACGACCGCTCCACCCATCTCATCACCTCACGTCGTCTATCCCTTACGGTCACTTCTGCCGCCTCACTCACTAGAGACGACGGGTTCTAGACTCTAATCTCTCAGTCTCGCGTCCCTCCTCACGGCCCCTCACATTTCCTCTCAAAACTTAAGCGATCGATTGAGAGAGAGAGAGAGAGATTTGGTTGAGTTAAATAAAACCCGAATGAAACGTTGCATTTCATTTCAATTGTTTTTTAAAATTTTTTTACTTTTTTAACCCCTTTTTTATATGCTTAAAGTCTTAAACATAGATTATTATTTTTATCAATTATGCTTAAACATATATTAGTAAATTTTAAAGATTGTTTATGTTTACTTAACGATTAAGCCTTAATCTTTTTTTTACCATATTTTACCAAATATAAAAAAAAAAATCAAACATATATTATTTGGTAAAATATGTTTTAGTATTTGGTAAATATCAAATATCAAACAAATATTACCAATTTACCATATATTACTAAATATAAAAAAAAGGTTATGTTAAATATCTTTTTTTTCAAAATTCAAAATTTATTATTTGGTAAAATATATTTTAGTAATATATATTTTAGTATAAAATATGGCTTAACTCATATATTTGGTAATATATGTTTTAATTTAGAATATATGTTTTATTTTAGAATATATGTTTTATTTTAGAACATATGTTTTAATTTACAATACATGTTTAAGTTTTATGTAAAAAATGGCTTAACTCACACATTTGGCAATATAAGTTTTAATTTAGAATATATGTTTTAATTTAGGAATATATGTTTTAATTGAAATAATTTAAATAATGTGATTATAATTTTGAATTATTATTAGAATTATTTATTTTATTTTATTTTCTTATTATTATTATTTGTCATTATCAAAGTCTAATTATTTTTCATGTAAATTAGACTTCGTAATATGGCTAGTGGAAGTGCAAGTGAAAGCCGCCCAAGACCTGGAGGAGTTGACCCAACATAGAAATATGCCATTGTAATTCCTAGAAATCAAAACGGTGGCATATGTTCGTTTTGTCAACTTCAGTTCCAAAGTGGAGGCATAACGCGATTAAAGTTTCATTTAGCAGGTGTTGATCCAAAAAAAAAATGTTCAAAAATGCAAAGATGTACCTAAAGCTATTAGGGATGAGGTCAGAGTACGAATTAAAAGTAAAGATGCTGCAAAATAGAATAAGAATATGATTGGTGAGAACATACGAGGTGGCTTGAGAGGAGATCCACTGAGCACTCAAATGAGAATTCAGATTAATGATAGTGATGATGAAGAGGATGATGATGGATTCGATTATCCTACAGATTTTCATAGATATGAGAGAGTAGCATATCACTCTGTTGTAAATGCATCGAGGGATGAGTCACGGCGAAGTGTTGACACCTATGAAGTTGGATCCATGCATGGTACTGAAGGAGCAAGTAGCAGTCGTCAGCAACCTCAACAGATGTGTTGGTCACAAAGTTTGCGTGATCCATTTCCAATTCCTCTAGAATCATAGCTCTACAAAACCGCACGAAGTCAACAGAAGACTGTAAAATCTATGTGGATAAGGACGAAAGAGAAGTTGTGTAATGACCCGTCCCGAATTTCGGGATTAGATTAGTGACTAATGAAGGATAGTGAGATTAATCGTTAAGTAGTTGGGTGATTTCGGACGGACGGTGCAAAATGACGGTTTTACCGCTGGTATTGGGCAAATTGTTGACTTTTGATTCGGGCGGTCAAATGGATTTTGGCCGATAACTGTGACGTAGTTCGGGACGTCACGAGTCCGTAGACAGGTGGCACGTCTGATTCCAACGTACGACGTGAAAGTTATGATGTTTGGAATTGAGGGGCATTTTGGTAATTTAGCCTCAAGGGCTTTTTGGTCATTTGGTTGCATTGGGATTTGTGCCCAGTGATAATTGGACACTTGGCTGCCTTGGGATTTGCGCCCAATGGATGTGGGACACTTGTCCCCTCTTTGGATGGTTGTGGAAGTTTTGGGCACCGTCTTAATGTTTTTCAAAATCATGTTTTGCACAGTTTTGGTTAAAACGGAGAGAAGGAAAATGAGAGACTAGATGATGAAGAGGATGGTGGTACCTTGGTGGAGGGCCGTCGTGGACGGCGACCATGGGACCGTGAAAAATAGAGATCAAGTGCACCCGTGATATTCAATCTTCCCAACTTCCCTCAAACCTCATCCTTTGCCTCTGTTGTGTGAACAAAAGATGAAAAGAAAGTTAAGACGAAGTTGGTGGAGGCCACGGCGAGGCACGTCGATGGAGGTAAGGTCGATTTCCAGTGAAAGCTAACTTTGAATTCGAAAATGGTAACCTTAGTTTTAGAAGCTATTGATCTATTCTGTGAATTGAATTGTGTTTGGGAGGTTGCAAGGCACTCAAGGGACTGAAACCATGGCCAACGGTGTCCGGATACGCAAGAACACAGAGGAGGAAGAACTTGGATTTGAGCCTCGGTTTGGAAGGTACTTTCTAGTGCTCAATTTCATGTTTGGACGTTATAGATCGATAATAAATGTTGGGACGAAGGTGTAGGATGAAATAGGAATGAAAATGGTTGATAAATGGATGAAAACTGGCCTTGGCAATTCGGGTTGGACCAGACTGAACCGGACCGGTCTAAACCGGGTTTCCCGAGGTTGAAGACGATGAAAAGTGTCGCGCGTGGCTTTCACACGCAGGGTGTTTGGGCAGCACGTGAGGTCGCGTGGACCGTCTTTTCAAGGCACATTCAACTCATTATTTTAATTCTTCGATGTAACAAACATTTTGGTACTGGTATCAAGTCGATCAGACATCGTTTCGATATGATTCAGGATGTCCGAAGGTTTAAGATCACGTTTAAAAATAGTTAAAATTTTGGGAAAATGACGGGGATTTATTAGAAGCATATTGAAGTAGTTAGTGGCCTTAGAATGTGATTTGGATAGGTTCGGGAAGTCCGGTGATAATGTATTAGCCGAGAAAGCGTAATAGCACGCGTATCGAGACGGTAGCGCGAATGGTCTGTGAGTGGACTTTTCTTTCTAAATTATGATGCATGCATAAATGTTTTATATGTTTTCTATATGTGATTTCTATGTTTATGCTTATGATCTTTATGATTTCTATTTTGCACGTATTCCTAGATATTTAACGTATTTGCGCGTTTTACGAGATTCTGTCTTAGGTTGTGATTTGATATGATTTCGATGATTTGCTTTTGGGATTTGAATTATGATTTGAATTCAAGGATTTATAAATGTATTTCGGAAAGTAACTTCGGGGTTAGAGGCCTAATTTCTAATGCTTTTGGATTTCGGTTTTCATGTGATTTCTAGATTTGAATTCTAGATTTCAAATGATGATTTCAAATTTGGTTTTGGAATTTGGTTTTTGATGGATGTCTGGATTCCTATGATTTTCATATGGTTTTGGGTTTAAAGACCCGTTGCTGTTGCTGGATCTGGTTTTGGGTTTAAAGACCTGGTTGATTGATGACGGGGGAGGACCCTTGATTGATACTTTTGAGTTTAAAGACTCGTTATTGTGATATCCCTTGAGGCCTATTATTTATGTTTTGAGTTTAAAGACTCATTGATATCACGGGAATGCCTGATATATATGTATTTTGAGTTTAAAGACTCGTTGATATGAGATCCAGCGGATTGATTGACTTGTGATTTACTATTGATTTTCAAATAGTTTTCAGATGTTTTGGGCAGTGGCCCGGATGATTTGGATTTTTTGGATTTTTGGGCTGAGTTTTTGTGCTTTGATTTTGATTTTTATGATTAGTTTTCTTATTTTGGAATTGAAATTGCTTTAGAATGCATGCATTGGTTTTACATGGAGGGTATAATTGTCTTTCTTAGAAAATGTTTTCTAAACTTATTATTTATTTTTGTCCACTTACAGTCGTTTCTTTTTTTCGATATCCTCCAGGTTGTTGATGCGGTGCGAGCTGTTGTTAGTGAGATGGAGACATCACATACGCGATCCACAGTGATTCTGCGCACTCTGGGAAATCAGAAGGTGTATTTGAACGACGTTGACCTGGGTATCCTTCATTTGGCTTGCGTGTTCTACGGGGGCTGAACGTGTGTTTAGCCTTCGTGTCGCATGCAGGTTAGACGGGAGCATGACTTATCCATTAATCTAGTGGGATTGGGGGTGGGTCGTGTCAAGTTGGGTCGATACATAAGCAATTTTTTTATATATGAAGGTGTGGCTCCAAATAAAGTCAACTCTCATCATTTTAAGAATATGATTATTGAAATGCAGCAATCAGGTATTATAATAAATTTATTTATGATATATTTTATTTAAATTATGAAATATCATTAAATGCTAACTTGTGTTTTTTTAAAGGTGAAGGCGTGTCCACTCCTTCTCCATATGAAGTGAAAAATAAATATCTTCTTATGGAGTATGAAGATATGACGGCGTATGTGGAGAAACAAAAGAGACAATGGGAAAATTATGGATGTACCATAATGTGTGATGGTTGGACCGGTCCAACAAAGTTATCCATAATCAACTTCATGGTATATAAGAAGGGTTCAACTGTATTTCTCAGGTCAGTTGATTCTTCCAAAATCCATAAAGACTATTTGTACATACAAAATTTGATGAAAGGAGTTGTTCAAGAGGTTGGAATACAAAATTTTGTACAGATCGTTACTGATAATGGTTCAAATTTTAGGAAGGCTGAAAAAGAGATGATGAAGACGTATCCAATCTATTGGACTCTTTGTGCAGCCCATTGTAAAGACCTAATATTTGAAGATATTAGGAAGAATGAATCAATTTCGATTATCATAAAAAATGCTAGGTAGGTAACTAACTACATCTATAATCATTTATGGTTACTACCTTAGATGCACGATTTTTATCAAGGAGACTTGGTTCGTCCTGGTGCAACAAAGTTCGCAACCAACTATATTTGTATAAATAGTATAGTAAAGCATAAAGTTGGCCTTAGAAGATTGTTTAAAAGTGATCAATGGCATGTTAGCCCACTGAGTTGGAAAGTGGAAGGTAAGAGGGTTGAGGCTCATATCCTCGACCAAAGATTCTAGGAGTCCTTGGAAATGATGCAGTCCATATATGAACCTTTATACAGCATCCTTCAAATTGTTGATACAAAGGTAGTCCCAACCATGTCAATCTTGTATGATATGTTCAATCGAATGAAAGAAAAGATAACCCGTCTTAAAGGAAAGAAATGGGTCCTCAAAATCATACAGGAGCGATGGGAAAAAATATTAGTGCATTCAATACATGTCGCTGGTATATTTCTATCTTGTTGAACTAGTTACTATTTTATTTTTATTGTTGTTTACTAAGCAAATTTCATTCATGATTTTCAGTTTATTACTTGAATCCACGATATCAATATCAAGTAGGTGTTGGGCATGACTCTTATCTCGTGCAATCAGTTCAACAAGTATTCCTCAAACTGAATCCAAATTGGCAATTGGGTCTACAAAATTTTAGAAATGACGTAAGTTCACTACCAAATATGAACCTTGATATTTTCGAAAATGTACATGTATTACATGTTATTAACATCATTCTTAATGTAGTTGATCAACTTTAGAGATGGTCGGAAAACATTTTGTTCACCTAAGGCTGTACAATCATGAACGACAATTCCTCCAACTATATGCTTGCATTTAACTTGATATTGTATGAATTAGCACTTTATAATGCCTATTACATTAAACTTTATATTGGCAGCAGAGTGGTGGGAACTATATAGCCAAGCTTCTCATGTCTTGCAAAAAATTACAATTCGTATATTATCACAAACGACATCATCTTCGGCATGTGAGAGAAATTGGAGTACATTTTCTTTAATTCATACAAAGCAAAGATATCGCCTTGCGTATTCAAAGTTAGAACAACTTGTTTTCTGATATTACAACATGAAGCTCAAGTTAAGAGATTACGAAGCTAAACCTAGTAAAGTTGTGGAAGAAGATTACGTTGACCTTTTGGAAATTGCTGGTCAACACGTGGAAGGTAATGAGGTTGATCCACTTCAAGCATGGATTATGCTAGCTCACTTGGATGATGATAGAGGAAGGCCTGACCCTCGAGTAGCCCATCTTGGTAGTGAACAAGGTGTTAATGTTGATAGAGTTCTATCTGAAGAAGTGGGGAATGAGGAAGTAGGAAGTGAGCGGGAGATGTCTTCATGGGAGAGATCAATGCTTGGTTCTACCGCTGGACGTGACTTGAGAGCTGATGCTACTAGTAAGGGACTACATCAAAATAAATCTACCTATGATGATGATGATGATGATGATAATGAAGGAGATGATGTTGAGACAAATGATGAAGACAAAGATGATGGAGGGGATGATGTGATAGACCCATCCTGATCCCCCTAGGACCACCGGGGATGTGCCCTGCTCCCGTTTGACACGCAACCCTAGAATACCAAAATTACCCCTAATCAGTTCAACATTAATAAATCACGATAAATAAGTTCATTCATAAGTCTTAAGGGTTCAACAATGTCAGACAAGGGATAGTTTGAAATACAATAATGAGCACGACACGTAGGTTTACATACGATGCCAACCTACCCAAAAAGGTGTACATGTGCACAACGTCTGGTCTATGCCTCAGACTCCAGGTCCTCGTTTTCCTCAGTAGCACGGCCTGGAAGGGTCAATAAAATAATAAAAAGTGAGTGGGTCGGAAAATAAACAGTATTTCCAAAACCAGTTTAATAATATAATAATCATAAGGTTTTACCCCTCCGTTTTCAAACTTGCATGCATTGAGTCAAAACATAGGTAATAGTAATAGCACCATGAAATTATATAATCAAATATAACAGAATAGGGAAAACAATCATAATAATAGTGCACTGTAAAGCCAAACCCCGACATCCCTGATGCCTATCAATGTCACGGTTCTAAGGCTACACGTGCCATTCGGGGTCTTAATCCCAAGCCTTCCCAGGGTCCACCTAGGTCAATGACCAGTAGATCAATGACCCTTCCTGGGGGTATCATCCATAACCGCACCCCTGATCTTGAGCTGCCCCTCGGGTCAACCCTTCTTAGGTAGTGCCCATGACTACTCCAAGATACTACGAGACGTTTGGAGGAGATAGTAATAATAAGGTAGGTATGCACAGTACAATAGTATTAAGTTCCATAGAAATCCCTGAGTAACTCTAAAAATAGGTTCATATAAGTTCCATAGTATTATGTTCCATATATATATATAAATATAAATATATCCAGACGAGTCTCATTCCCAAAACATCATAATACGTATAAGCATCATCATATAGTAATAAGAACCATCCAATCTCAATTGTAAGGTAAACCAGTAAAAACAGTTATGCATGCAATCATTTTGAAATCAAAATCCCACTCACACATGGTCCTCGCTGTTAAACCGAACATTTAAACCTGTCCAAACGCTATTTTTCAGTCCCTATCATGTCCAAAATGTATGTAAAAGTCACTATGGGTACCTACAAACTCAAACATGAAACCCTAGAACAGGACTGGCCCGAGAAAGCCGTCTGAACATGCTTTCTGAGGCATTAAACCCAATTATGCCTATGATTTTTATATTCTTGCTTTACTTGATTGAACGTTTTCCAATATAAGTTATCGGATTTGCACGTACTTCGAGAATATGATTCTGTTATGCTTTTGAGTATGGTTTTGGATGAATGATTTATGTTTATACGCATTATGTTTTACTAGAAATTTGAGGATATGAATCGAGATTTGAAGTGAAATTCGGGCGGAAGTCCCCTTTCGGTTAAACGTGATTTTGGTTTTCGAAGATTTCCGATTTGGTTTTGGTTTTCGGATTTCGATGCCTTTTCTTATGCTTGAAAAATGGTTTTGGGTTTAAAGACCCGGAAAAAGAGAAAAACCCACTGGATCTGGTTTTGAGTTTAAAGACTCGGATTGATTGACGCGGGGGAGGGCCCTAGATGGAGATGTTTTGAGCTTAAAGACTCGGTATATGTTTTGAGTTTAAAAACTCAGTGATTGTCATACCCCCTGAGGCTTGTGATTGTGTTTTGAGTTTAAAGACTCGTTGTTATCCCGGGAAGGCCTGGTTATTTGCGCATGATTTTGAGTTTATAGACTCGGGCGCACTTGAGATCCAATAAACTTGTATGATTGATGCTTTTCACTGGGATTTCACTGGTTTTCGAATGTTTTGGGTTGTAACCCGAATTTATGGATTTATGGATTTAGGGCCGAGTGCCCGAACTTTGGTTTTGATTTATGATGCTTTCCATACTTATTTTCATATCGTATATATAGTTGTTTTTGAATACTTGGTTATGCATGCATGTTTTCAAACAGAGGGTGAACCCTGGTTTATTTCACAAATGGTTTTATAACTCTTATTTATTTTTAGTCCACTAACGCTTTTAATGTTTTTAACACCCTCCAGGTCGTGGTGCTAGCGCCGGGGCTAACGTTCAGGTAGAGGCATAGGCATAGAGTTTTCCCATTGTGCGTGTAGCCACCTCTTAGTAGGCTTTTTTTCTTATCTTGTACTGTACTATGCTCTGTGCTACTGTTTACTAGTTGTATTATAACTTCTCCCTGGTCTGGCAACGTATATATCGTGGTTTTTTTGAGGTTATTTTGGTCTTTTGAGTTGGGTTGTCAGAAGGGAGCAGGGTTCGTCCCGGTTATCGGGGTGATAATCGGGGTGGGTCCTGTCAATTGGTATCAGAGCATAGGTTTACGGTTTGTATCTATTACAAGGTTGTGTCTAGGTCATTATACTGACTTTATGCCTCTTTCAGAGTACGATCGACCATGCCTCCGAGACATAAGCACCCTCCACGACCTGCTGAAGACATTGGGAGAGATGCGGAGAGTGCTACAATTGAGCAAGCCCAGCGTCTTAGGGCTACGATATTTAGTGGTGGGGCAGACCCTGAGGAAGCCCACAGATGGATTACTCAACTTGAGCGGATCTTTGCGGTGATGGGATGCCCTCCGGAGGATCGAGTGTTACTGTCTACCTTTTTACTGGACAGTGCGGTGTATGAGTGGTGGTACACCCTCGAGTTGTCAGGTTGGGATGCTCACACGGTGACCTGGGAGACTTTTCGTGAGCGGTTCCTTGATCAGTATTATCCTCGTTCGTTCCGCGATGCCAAGGAGGCTGAGTTCCTACATCTCCAATAGGGGAGTATGACTGTGGCCGAGTACGAACAGAAGTTTCAGATGTTATCCCGTTTGCTCCTGCTTTTGTGGCTACGAAAGTCGAGAAGTGCCGTAGGTTTGAGTTGGGCCTGCGAGGTGAGATTCAAGCCATCGTGACGGCTGGATCATTTGCGACCCTCGGAGAATTGTCTGATGCTGCAGTGAGGGTGGAAGCTAGTTTGCCGCCACGACCACAGTTCTTGGGTGGTGTACGACATCGAGAGCATTCTTTTTCTGGAGCTTCGAGCAAGAGGACCCTGAAGAGGGGTAGTTACAGTGGAGCTTCATCTGGGGGCGATGATCGTTTTGGTAAACCTGGTAGTTTCTAGAGTTCAGGGTTCCATGGACACCGAGCACAGCCGACTCTGCAAGCCAGTGCGACATCTGTTACGCCCACAGGGAGACCGAGTGGAGGTCCTAGTCTGGATGTTTCTAGTGTCATTTGCTTCTTTTGTGGTGAGCAAAGCCACTACTGAAGGGAATGTTTGTCCTTACCACCAGGTGGAGGCGTAGGCCGAGGTACAACGTAGCCAGGACGGAGTACGGCTTCAGATTCAGGGGCAGCAGGCACCAGAGGAGGTGGTGGTGCCACTATTGGTTTGATGGGACGCGGCTGAACTTCAGGACCCTAGGCCCGAGTTTTTGCGATGACGCAGCAGGATGCTCAATCAGCACCAGGCATAGTGATAGGTACGCTTATCATCCTTGGTCTTGATGTACATGTTTTGTTTGATCCCGGGGCTACCCATTCTTTTAGAACACAGAGTATAGGAGTTCCTCTGAGTAGTAAAGAAGGTGACGTTTAGACATTTAGTCGGGAGATTGGTATACCTAAGGATAACTTACCATGATTGGAATCTCGGAATTTGGAGATGCTGTAGTTTGAACGATAAGACGTGGTGTTGAATCCGAGTTAGTGTAGGTGGCGAGTGTCAGGAGATGACGGTAAGTTGGATTAAGGTAGAATGACTCGGAGTGATAAGGATGAGGACCATGGTGAGTTCCGTTCAAGGAGAGCGGAAGAAATGGGAAGAGTAACTATAATTGATCGAGATAAGGTTGTTAGAGAGAACCCATAATCTAGTTGTGCCTTTAGATGTGTTGAGTTGGACTTTCCCGAAAGATGTGTAGGTGGAAGTACGTGAGGATATACTCTACGAGCTGTGTTTAAGGTATTATAAAATACCTTTGTTTCTATTTTAAGTTCGTAGGGTTGTCCTTGCCTGTGCAATGTGGTTGCAGTTGGTGGTACTTGGTGAAGGTACGTGGAAGATTCGTACTGGTTCTGCAGTGGTCGGAACCAGGCCGATGTAAGTGGATGTGCAGTTCTGGTAGAAGTGTGGTGATCGACTTAGTGCCAGAGTAGACGGACGATTGGTGTAATTCCCACATGTTGGATGTTGTCGGATGGAACATGTGGACTGTATCAGGGTGATCCCGAGCGACTGATTGATTTATAGGCTGCAGTGTTATTTTGAGCTAGATGCTCCAATCCGAGTGGCTGGTGAAACCTTAACTTTGAGAGGTTTGTTCTTGGTTAAACAAGAAGGTGATAGGGTCCGGTTATGATAGACAGTGTAGGACGTGGTTGGTGTGCCCATAGGGTGACTGTGTCTGTGAGTAGTGGAACCATTAGTGTGGTGTTTGGTCAATTCAAGGTAGAGGCGAGTACGTTCTAACTCTAGTAAAGTCGGAACGGATCGCTGACAGAAGTGTTGAAACTGGAACATGGGTAATGTGGCGTACGTGGGGTTGATCTCAGATGATTTGGATCGCTTGACCGAGTTAATATAATAGGTTGGGAACTGTCGGGATAAGTTGGATGGCAGGAGATGAACACCGGGTAGGAGACGCAGGTGTAAGGACCGTTGGATTTCTCCTTGCTGGTTACGGAGGTACGAGATGTGGAATTTCGGGGACGAAATTTTTTTTAAGGAGGGTAGATTGTAACGACCCATCCTGGAAGTCGGGATTAGATTAGCAATTAAGGACGGATTAACGAAGATAATCGATGATTAGTTGGATACTTTTGGACGGACGGTGCAGAATGACGATTTTGCCCCTAGAATGGGCAAAATGTTGACTTTTAGTTCGGACGGTCAAATGGACTTTGACCGATGTCCGTGACGTACGGGACGTCACGAATCCGTAGACAGGTGGCACGTCCGATTCTGACATCCGAGGAGAAAGTTATGATGTTCGGAAGGTCGAGGGCATTTCCATAATTAGGTTAAAAAAGAGGAATTTGTTGACTTTTTGCACGGAAAGTTTTCTTCACGCAAACCAAGGACCATTAGGTAGGTCTTGACGTCCTGAGTACAATGATAGGCGGCACGCCGTCATCAGACATTGGACAGATAAGATATGGGCCTAAGAAGTGAAGGGTAAAATGGTAATTTTGACATTTAAGGGCAAATCAGACTTTTTTACATCTTGGGATTTGTGTCCAACCGGATAAAGACATTTGGGAGGCTGGGATTGGATATTTGTGGGCTGAGTCCACAGGGTGTTTGACACCTGGCCTCTGTCAAGTGGTTTCCAGTCTTCTCTCACGGTTACAATTTAAATTGGTTGTTTGGTTTAATCGTGCAACTCGGGAAACAGAGAGACTGGAACAGAGAGTTATCGATCAGTTTTCAGGGTGTGAGTTATTTGTGATCGAGTGTGAGTAATTAGAGAAGTCTGGAGAGTGATTCTTGGTGAGAGTTGTGTGAGGAAAAGGCTGAGAGGAAGTGAGAAATACTCAGAAAACAGAGAGACCACCGTGCACGGCTAAGAGCTCAAGTGATCAAACCCGTCAAGTCTGGGTTTGTGGTGGTGATCAGAGGACGGAGGAGTAACTAGGGGACACTTAGGACGGTGGTGAAGCTCACAGCGGTGAGCAGAGAAATAGGTACGTCTCTGATCCCCTGTTTTTCCAGTTTTGTTCAAAATCAAAGTCGTGAGGTTTAAGGACTGGTTGAGTGAGTTTGTTGACTCAAGCAGCTATAGAAAGTTACTATCAAGCTCAGGGACTCGAACCCGTGACTGGAAGAGCAACTGGTGGCCGGAATCTGAAGGTCGATTTTTCTGAGTTTTGGTTCGAGTTTGGAAGGTTAGAAATAACACCTTATTTCGTGTTTTTATTCAGTGAAACAATCAAAAATTCAAGGATGAAACTTAGGGTGTAGATAGGATTGAAACTAGACTGAAAACGAGTGAAAACCGGCCTCACCGGCTCTGTTGGACCGGACCGGTCTGGACCGGTCTGAATCGGGTTGGCTGGAGGTAGACGATGACACTGTAGTAGCGCGTGGCTCCCATGCGCAGCCTCTTTGGGCGGTGCGTGACGGAGCGTCGGGCTTGTTTTGGGGAAACGTTCAACACGATTTTCACTCTAATCGATGTAACGAAAATTTTAGGACAAGTTTCGAGTCGATCGGACACCGTATCAGGGTAGTTCCGAGTGTTCGAAGGTTTAGGGGTTCGTTTAATTACGTTTAAAAGTCTCGAAAATTTGGGGAAATTAGGGTAAGCTTAAATGAAGTGTTTGTGACCCGGAATGGTGACTTTTGACAGGTTGAAATATTCCTGAGATAGCCGAGGAGCGTACGGGACGCGAGTGGCGCGTTCGGAACTTGTGACTGGACTGTTTGTTTTCTAACCGAGCATGCATAACTGTTTTTACTTATTTATTTATGTTTTGATATATGATCTTATGCTTTCGATATATGATTTTATGCCTATAATTTCTATATTCTTGCTTTACTTGATTGCACGTTTTCCAGTATAAGTTATCGGATTTGCACATACTTCGAGAATATGATTCTGTTATGCTTTTGAGTATGGTTTCGGATGAATGATTTATGTTTATACGCATTATGTTTTACTAGAAATTTGAGGATATGAATCGAGATTTGAAGTGAAATTTGGGCGGAAGTCCCCTTTCAGTTAAACGTGATTTCAGTTTTCGAAGATTTTCGGTTTGGTTTTGGTTTTCGAATTTCGATGCCTTTTCTTATGCTTGAAAAATGGTTTTGGGTTTAAAGACCCGGCAAAAGAGAAAAACCCACTGGATCTAGTTTTGATTTTAAAGACTCGGATTGATTGACGGGGGGAGGGGGGAGGGCTCTAGATGGAGATGTTTTGAGTTTAAAGACTCGGTGATTTTGATACCCCCCGAGGCCTGTGATTGTGTTTTGAGTTTAAAGACTCGTTGTTATCCCGGGAAGGCCTGGTTATTTGCGCATGGTTTTGAGTTTAAAGACTCGGGCGCACTTGAGATCCAGTAAACTTGTATGATTGATGCTTTTCACTGGTTTTTCACTGGTTTTCGAATGTTTTGGGCTGTGATCCAAATTTATGGATTTATGGATTTAGGGCCGAGTGCCCGAACTTTGGTTTTGGTTTCTGATGCTTTCCATACTTATTTTCATATCGTATATATAGTTGTTTTCGAATACTTGGTTATGCATGCATGTTTTCAAACAGAGGGTGAACCCTGGTATATTTCACAAATGGTTTAATAACTCTTATTTATTTTTAGTCCACTCATGGTGGTGCTAGCGCCGGGGCTAACGTTGAGGCAGAGGCAGAGGTATAGAGTTTTCCCATTGCGCGTGTAGCCAGCTCTTAGTAGGCTTTTTGTCTTATCTTGTACTGTACTATGCTCTGTGCTACTGTGTACTAGTTGTATTATAACATCTCCCTGGTCTGGCATTGTATATATCGTGGTTTTTTTTGAGGTTATTTTGGTCTTTTGAGTTAGGTTATCAGACGGGAGCAGGGTTCGTCCCGGTTATCAGGGTGATAATCGGGGTGGGTCCTGTCAATTGGTATCAGAGCATAGGTTTACGATTTGTGTCTATTACGAGGTTGTGTCTAGGTCGTTATACTGACTTTATGCCTCTTTCAAAGTACGATCGACCATGCCTCCGAGACATGAACCCCCTCCATGACCTGCTGAAGACGTTGGGAGGGATGCGGAGAGTGCTACAATTGAGCGAGCCCAGCGTCTTGGGCTACGATGTTTAGTGGCGGGGCAGACCCTGAGGAAGCCCACAGATGGATTACTCGACTTGAACGGATCTTTACGGTGATGGGATGCCCTCCGGGGGATCGAGTGTTACTGTCTACCTTTTTACTGGACAGTGCGGCGTATGGGTGGTGGTACACCCTCGAGTTGTCAGGTTGGGATGCTCACACGGTGACCTGGGAGACTTTTCGTGAGCGGTTCCTTGATCAGTATTATCCTCGTTCGTTCCGCGATGCCGAGGAGGCTGAGTTCCTACATCTCCAATAGGGGAGTATGACTGTGGCCGAGTACGAACAGAAGTTTCAGATGTTATCCTGTTATGCTCCTGCTTTTGTGGTTACGGAAGCCGAGAAGTGCCGCAGGTTTGAGTTGGGCCTGCGAGGTGAGATTCGAGCCATCTTGACGGCTGGATCATTTGCGACCCTCAGAGAATTGTCGGATGCTGCAGTGAGGGTGGATGCTAGTTTTCCAGCACGACCACAGTTCTTGGTTGGTGTACGACGCCGAGAGCATTCTTTTTCTGGAGCTTCGAGCTAGAGGACCCTGAAGAGGGGCAGTTACAGTGGAGCTTCATCCGTGAGCGATGATCGTTTTGGTAAACCTAGTAGTTTCTAGAGTTCAGGGTTCCATGGACACCGAGCACAGCCGACTGTGCAAGCTAGTGCGACATCTGTTGCGCCCATAGGGAGACCGAGTGGAGGTCCTAGTCTGGCTGTTTCTAGTGTCATTTGCTTCTTTTGTGGTGAGCGAGGCCACTACTGTAGGGAATGTCCGTCCTTACCACCAGGTGGAGGCGCAGGCCGAGGTACAGCATAGTCAGGACGGAGTACGGCTTCAGCTTCAGAGGAGGTGGTGGTGCCACTAGTGGTTTGAGGGGACGCGGCCGAACTTCAGGACCCCTGGCCCGAGTTTTTACCATGACGCAGCAGGAGGCTCAATCAGCACCCGGCGTAGTGATAGGTACGCTTATCATCCTTGGTCTTGATGTACATGTTTTGTTTGATCCCAAGGCTACCCATTCTTTTAGAACACAGAGTCTAGGAGTTCCTCTGAGTATTAAAGAAGGTGACGTTTAGACATTTAGTTGGGAGATTGGTATACCTAAGGAAAACGTACCATGATTGGAATCTCGGAATTTGGAGATGCTGTAGTTTGGACGATAAGACGTGGTGTTGAATCCGAGTTAGTGTAGGTGGCGAGTGTCAGGAGATGACGGTAAGTTGGATTAAGGTAGAATGACTCGGAGTGACAAGGATGAGGACCATGGTGAGTTCCGTTGAAGGAGAACGGAAGAAATGGGAAGAGTAACTATAATTGATCGAGATAAGGTTGTTAGAGAGAACCCATAATCTAGTTGTGCCTTTAGATGTGTTGAGGACTTTATCGATTTGAGTCGACGTGGTGGTCTAAGCAATTGTGGGAAGTGAAGGCGAAGTAGTGAGTCGGTAGGTAGGATCCACTTAAGGGTGAGTAGATCAGGATTAGATCACTCCTAGCTCTGGGTTTGAGTTGGTGTTGAACAGGAGAATCATTTGAGAGACTTAAGTTGGGTATTCTTACTAGGTTGGGTCTGTGGTTGCATAAGTATGGATTATTGGACTTATAACTGGTACTCGGTCTACTCTGGATTCATAGTTGAGTTAGTATAGGATTTGTCAGGACCCACCCATAATCCCCTAGGATTAGGGACTAAACCTTGCTCCCGTCTGACAACCCAAAAACGAAAAACCGAAACAACCTCACGAAAACCACAAATTACACTGCCAGACGCAGGAGAATTTAACCCAACCAAAAGTCAACGGTTATACAGAGCATAGTACCCAAAAATAAAGTAAAACAAAAACTGATACACGGAGTACACACACAACGGAAAGTCTGAAACAATCCGGGAAAACTCTCGAGTTCTCTATGCCTCCGACGCTGCCTCAACGTCAACCCTCGCGCTAGCTCCACGACCTGGAGGGAAATTTAAAACTAGAAAGTGTGAGTGGACCAAAAGAATAAAAGTTTCAAAAACCAGTTTATAACAAACCAGGGTTTTGGCCCTCCGTTTTGAAAACATACATGCATAACGCATTAGATGAAAACAGTTATAAATCACGTAATCATCACCATTAAAACAGTTACAGAATCATCGTAAAAACAGTTATAGAAACCACATCATAAGCATCATAAAACTGTATCATAAAACGTAAACATCAAGCAATCATTATCCAATCAAACCTGCTGGACCTATCCGAGTCTTTAAACTCAATCCAGGCCTCAATAATATCCGAGTCTTCAAACTCCGAGTCTTTAAACTCAACAGGCCTACAAGGGAAATATTAATATATCCGAGTCTTTAAACTCCCGAGTCTTTAAACTCAATCTGGGTCTTTAAACCCAATCCGGGCCCGTCCCCCGTCAATCACAATATCCGGGTCTTTAAACCCAATAACCAGATCCAGCAAATCCAATCCAAAACCATTTGAAACCATTTTGAAGTCCATATCCAAACCCGAATCCGTAATCACTGGCCCGAAGCCCTTCCGGCGTCCAGAACCGTCATTCCGAACCCAAATCCGGAAATCCACGTTTCAACTTTAAAACCAAATCTCGATTCTCGAAATCCGATTCTTAAACTGAAAACCTTGATTGTCAAATCATGTTTCAAATCCATTTATAATCATTAAATCACTTATCATTTGAAATCCCAAAATCATGGCATCGAAATCAGAATTCAAACCATCCTCGTAAAACGTGCCAAATACGTACTTTCTCGAAAAACGTGCAATTATGTAAAACCAACATCACATATTCAACAATCATGAAATGACATGTAAAACCATAAAAAATTATAGAAAAACAGTTATGCATGCTCGAGTTTAGAGAAGGGGTCCACTCACAGATACCGGGCACGTCACTCGCGTCCCGTACGTCCCGTACGTTCCTCGTCAGCCTCGGGGATTCCCGATCCTGTCAACAGTCACCAAAACTCGTCACTAACACGTCAACGAAGGTTCTCCTAATTTTCCCCAACTTTTCCTAAACTTCGAACATAACTAACCCAGACCCTAGACCTTCGATCTCGTAGAACTAACCTAAGACGGCGTCCGATTAACCCAAAACCTAAACCAAAAGATTCGTTACAACATCTAGACCAAAAACCTAGTTAGAAGTTACCCCAGAAACCGCCGCATGCGCCTCCACGTGCTGGCCAAAGTGGTTGCGCGTGGGCCTCACGCGACTGCACAGGCACTGTTCATCTTCAACCTTCGAACCCGTGCACTGTTCCAGACCGGCGTGACCAGTTCTCCGCCTTCCGTCCACCATTTCCCTTCCTCTTTTCACCAATCTCATCGTCCTCTCGAAATCTGCTGGACTGAGTGGAGGCGCTAAATCGTTCTCCGCCGTCCGTCCACGATTTCCCTTCCTCTACCCAGTAACCGATTCCCCTACTCCAAACACTCCAACACAGCCCCTAAATCGTCGTCACTAGCTCGAAACAAAAACCCGTTCAAACCCCTGTTTGCATTCCCGGCCACCCGTGTCCTCCCCCGTCACTGTGGCGACCCTAAACGACTCCTAAGGACTCACTGAACTCACAAGATCTAACCAAACGCCTCGACTCGTACTCAAAAACCACGACTATCTATTTGAACTTCCACGGCAAAACAGAGCAAATGAAAGGGGATGAGAAATTACCTGTACGCTGACCACCACCTTGAGCTCTGCTGGATCTGTTCGACTCTCCTCCGTCCTCAAAACACCACCACGGGTCCAATTTGACGGTTCAGTCACAGGAAGTGCACAACCATGCACGGTGGTTCTCTGGTTTGTACTCCCTGTTTTCCCCAGAACTCACCCTCTCCTCACACACTCAAACTCACACGAGCTGCCTTCACAACTCACTCACTACATCCCTCTCGATCTCTACTCACTCACTCAATCACCAAGCCACACCAACACACACTGCACTCGACCAATTCCTCCCTAAATCTCAGTCTCTGTTTCTCTCGAACACGGCCACAAACACACGACTTACCCGTTTATTTTGAACCGTGCAACCCCTAGAACCCACTACACACACTGCACGTGTCACCATCCCAAAGGCCCATCTCAAAATATCCCATCTCTCCTGTACACTTGGCCTTATCAGATTGGCCCAATTCCCAATGCACCAAAAGACCAAAATACCCCTCTTTGAGTAAAAAATTACGATTATGCCACTGCCATTCTAGACCTGTAACTTGCCCGTCCTATGTCCAATGAACACGTGCCGCTTGTCGTTGAACTCAGGACGACGAGATCTACCTAACGGTCCCCGGTTAACGTGTCAAAACCTGATTGTACAAAAAGTCAACTTTTCCCCCTATTTTAACCAAATTACAATAATGCCCTCAACCTTCCGAACATCATAACTTCCTCCTCGGATGTCAGAATCGGGCGTGCCACCTGTCTACGGACTCCTGATGTCCCGAACTATGTCACGGTCATCGGTTAATACCCAATTGACCGCCCGACTAAAAGTCAACTTTTTACCCAAACTAGGGGCAAAATCGTCATTTTTCGCTAACGAGCCAAACGTAACCAACTAAACACCGATTAATCTCACTAATCCGTTACTAATGACTTTGCTAATCCCGGTTCTCGGGACGGGTCGTTACAACCTACCCTCCTTAAAAGAATTTCGTCCCCGAAATTCCACAGCTCGTTCCCGACACCCCTAGGGTCTCCTACCCGGTGGTCAAATCTCGCCCAACGACAACAACTCTGAACAGTTTCCAACCTATCATCTCCACCTTGGGTATTTCACAACACCCCCACTACCGGTCAACACTCCTGACACACTCAAGTCAAACGTACCTGCACCTCGTACTACCAACTAGAACTTCATGGTGTACGCAAGGGAAACTCTATGAACAGAAAACAAAGGTATTTTAGAATACCTCATGTAGCGTACCCAATAGAAATCATAGAGTACATCCTCACGTACTACCACCTACACCTTCTAGAAACCCAACTCAAATCCTAACCCAGAAACAATCTAGTCCAAAAAGGAATCCTACCTATCGGCTTACTACCCAACGACTTCGACCACCTTGTCGGAATAAACCAACAAAGTCCTAAAGGCAAATCCTAGATTGTGGGTTCTCTTCAATAACCTCATATCGATCAGTCCTAGTCACTCCTTTCAACCGTTCCTCACCGTAAGCTTTAACCTCGTCACTCCAAGTCACCTAGGAAAAGTCCTAAACTCTACCCCGGGATCCAACAAAATAGGTACAACACAACCAACCTAGGAAAGTAAAAGTACCTGTCACGGCACCGGGTGCTGACTGAGCCTCCTGCTGAGTCATCGCAAACACTCGGGCCTGGGGTCTTGAAGATCTACCACGTCCCCTCGAACTACTGGTGGCACCACCACCTCCTCTGATGCCTGCTATCCCTAACACTGACACCGTGCTCCTTCCAGGCTCTGCCACTCCTCGGCCTACACCACCCTCCTGTGGTAACGGTGGACAGTCACGTCGAAAATGACCTCGCTCCCCACAGTAGTAACACACATCCCGACCTGGTCCACCACTCGGTCTCCCGGTGGACGCAACAGACGTCGCACTGGTTTGCGGAGTCGGCTGTGCTCGGTAACCACGGAACCCTGAACTCTAGAAGCTACCAGGTCTACCTAAACGATCATCGCCCGCCGACGATGCTCCACTGAAGTTGCCCCTCTTTGGTGTCCTCTGACTCGAAGCTCTAAAAAAAGGTAGATGCCGGCGTCGTACCGGCAAGCTTGCCTCAACCCTCACCGCAGCATCCGACAACTCTCGGAGGGTAGAAAACGATCCAGTCGTCACTATGGCTCGAATCTCGCCTCGCAGGCCCAACTCAAACCTACGGCACTTCTCGGCTTCAGTGGCCACAAATGCAGGAGCAAAACGAGACAACATCTGAAACTTCCGCTCGTAATCAGCCACACTCATACTCCCCTGTTGGAGTTGCAGAAATTCTGCCTCCTTGGCATCACGGAAAGAGCGAGGGTAATACTGATCCAAAACCCGCTCCCTAAACGTCTCCCAAGTCACAGTGTGGGCGTCCCAGCCAGACAACTCGAGGGTATACCACCACTCATACGACGTACCGTCCAGTAAAAAGGTAGCCAGTAACACTCGATCCTCCGGTGGGCAATGCATCACTGCAAAAATCCTCTCAAGTCTCGTAATGCACCTCTGGGCTTCCTCAGGATCTGCCCCACCACTAAAAGACGTAGCCCCGAGCCACTGGGCTCGCTCAATCGTAGCACTCTCTGTCCCTCACGCCGCTTCATCTTCAGGTCGTGGAGGGGGTTCACGTCTCGGAGGCATAGTCAACCGCACGCTGAAAAAGGCAAAGAATCAGTCAGACAACCTAAACACAACTTTACAATAAACACAAACCGACAAACCCGACAAACCTATGCTCTGATACCAATTGTCAGGGCTCACCCCTAATCCCCCAGGATTAGGGACTAAACCTTGCTCCCGTCTGACAACCCAAAAACGAAAAACCGAAACATCCTCACGAAAACCACAAATTACACTGCCAGATGCAGGAGAATTTAACCCAACCAAAAGTCAACGGTTATACAGAGCATAGTACCCAAAAACAAAGTAAAACAAAAACTGATACACGGAGTACACGTACAACGGAAAGTCTGAAACACTCCGGGAAAACACTCGAGTTCTCTATGCCTCCGACGCTGCCTCAACGTCAACCCACGCGCTAGCTCCACGACCTGGAGGGCAATTTAAAACCAGAAAGTGTGAGTGGACCAAAAGAATAAAACTTTCAAAAACCAGTTTATAACAAACCAGGGTTTTGGCCCTCCGTTTTGAAAACATACATGCATAACGCATTAGATGAAAACAGTTATAAATCACGTAATCATCACCATTAAAACAGTTACAGAATCATCGTAAAAACAGTTATAGAAACCACATCATAAGCATCATAAAACTGTATCATAAAACGTAAACATCAAGCAATCATTATCCAATCAAACCTGCTGGACCTATCCGAGTCTTTAAACTCCCGAGTCTTTAAACTCCATCCAGGCCTCAATAATATCCGAGTCTTCAAACTCCGAGTCTTTAAACTCAACAGGCCTACAAGGGAAATATTAATATATCCGAGTCTTTAAACTCCCGAGTCTTTAAACTCAATCTGGGTCTTTAAACCCAATCCGGGCCCGTCCCCCGTCAATCACAATATCCGGGTCTTTAAACCCAATAACCAGATCCAGCAAATCCAATCCAAAACCATTTGAAACCATTTTGAAGTCCATATCCAAACCCGAATCCGTAATCACTGGCCCGAAGCCCTTCCAGCGTCCAGAACCGTCATTCCGAACCCAAATCCGGAAATCCACGTTTCAACTTTAAAACCAAATCTCGATTCTCGAAATCTGATTCTTAAACTGAAAACCTTGATTGTCAAATCATGTTTCAAATCCATTTATAATCATTAAATCACTTATCATTTGAAATCCCAAAATCATGGCATCGAAATCAGAATTCAAACCTTCCTCGTAAAACGTGCCAAATACGTACTTTCTCGAAAAACGTGCAATTATGTAAAACCAACATCACATATTCAACAATCATGAAATCACATGTAAAACCATAAAACAATTATAGAAAAAAAGTTACGCATGCTCGAGTTTAGAGAAGGGGTCCAATCACAGATACCGGGAACGTCACTCGCATCACGTACGTCCCGTACGTTCCTCGTCCGCCTCGGGGATTCCCGATCCTGTCAACAGTCACCAAAACTCGTCACTAACATGTCAACGAAGGATCTCCTAATTTTTCCCAACTTTTTTCGAACTTCGAACATAACTAACCGAGACCCTAGACCTTCGATCTCGTAGAACTAACCTAAGACGACGTCCGATTAACCCAAAACCTATCCCAAAAGATTCGTTACAACATCTAGACCAAAAATCTAGTTGGAAGTT
The DNA here is from genome assembly GCA_032719365.1 of Prinsepia uniflora. NCBI lineage: Eukaryota > Viridiplantae > Streptophyta > Magnoliopsida > Rosales > Rosaceae > Prinsepia > Prinsepia uniflora. The sequence goes on from CM064874.1 coordinate 30,232,927, forward strand.
TCCCCAAAAACCACCGCACGTGCCTCCACGCGCCGCCCAAAGTGGCTACGCGTGGGCCTCACACGCCTGCACAGGCACTGTTCATCTTCAACCTTCAAACCCGTGCACTGTTCCAGACAGGCGTGACCGGTTCTCCGCCGTCTGTCCACCATTTCCCTTCCTCTTTTCACCAATCTCATCGTCCTCTACCCAGTAACCGATTCCCCTACTCCAAACAGTCCAAAACAGCCCCTAAATCGTCGGCACTAGCTCGAAACAAAAACCCGTTCAAAGTCCTGTTTGACCTCCCGGCCTCCCGTGTCCTCCCCCGTCACGGTGGCGACCCTAAACGACTCCTAAGGACTCACTGAACTCACCAGACCTCACCAAACGCCTCGACTCGTACTCAAAAACCACGACTATCAATTTGAACTTCCACGGCAAAACAGAGCAAATGAAAGGGGATGAGAAATTACCTGTACGCCGACCACCACCGTGAGCTCTGCTGGATCTGTTCGACTCTCCTCCGTCCTCACAACACCACCACGGGTCCAATTTGACGGTTCAGTCACGGGAAGTCCACAACTGTGCACGGTGGTTCTCTGGTTTGTACTCCCTGTTTTCCCCAGAACTCACCCTCTCCTCACACACTCAAACTCACACGAGCTGCCTTCGCAACTCACTCACTACATCCCTCTCGATCTCTACTCACTCACTCAATCACCAAGCCACACCAACACACACTGCACTCGACCAATTCCTCCCTAAATCTCAATCTCTGTTTCTCTCGAACACGGCCACAAACACACGACTTACCCGTTTATTTTGAACCGTGCAACCCCTAGAAACCACTACACACACTACACGTGTCACCATCCCAAAGGCCCATCTCAAAATATCCCATCTTTCCTGTACACTTGGCCTTAGCAGATTGGCCCAATTCCCAATGCACCAAAAGACCAAAATGCCCCTCTTTGAGTCAAAAATTACGGTTATGCCACTGCCATTCTAGACTCGTAACTTGCCCGTCCTATGTCCAATGAACACGTGCCGCCTGTCGTTGAACTCTGGACGATGAGATTTACGTAACGATCCTCGGGTAACGTGTCAAAACCCGATCGTACAAAAAGTCAACTGTTCCCCCTATTTTAACCAAATTACGGTAATGCCCTCAACCTTCCAAACATCCTAACTTCCTCCTCGGATTTCAGAATCGGGCGTGCCACCTGTCTACGGACTCGTGACGTCCCGAACTTTGTCACGGTCATCGGTCAATACCCAATTGACCGCCCGACTAAAAGTCAACTTTTTAAACAAACTAGGGGCAAAATCGTCATTTTTCGCTAACGAGCCAAACGTAACCAACTAAACACCGATTAAGCTCACTAATCCGTTACTAATGACTTTGCTAATCTCGGCTCTCGGGACGGGTCGTTACAGGATTTCTTAGTGGTCAGGAGACCAGGAGACTGAGAAGGACTTGAGTTGGACTTTCCCGAAAGATATGTAGGTGGAAGTACGTGAGGATATACTCTACGAGCTGTGTTTAAGGTATTATAAAATACCTTTGTTTATATTTTAAGTTCGTAGGGTTGTCCTTGCATGTGCAATGTGGTTCTAGTTGGTGGTATTTGGTGAAGGTACGTGGAATATTCGTACTGGTTCTGCAGTGGTCGGAACCAGGCCGATGTAAGTGGACGTGCAGTTCTGGTAGAAGTGTGGTGATCGGCTTAGTGCCAGAGTAGACGGACGATTGGTGCAATTCCCACATGTTGGATGTTGTCGGATGAAACATGTGGACTGTATCAGGGTGATCCCGTGCGACTGATTTATTTGTAGGCTGCAGTGCTGTTTTGAGCTAGATGCTCCAAACCGAGTGGCTGGTGAAACCTTTACTTTGAGAGGTTTGTTCTTGGTTAAACAAGAAGGTGATAGGGTCCGGTTATGACAGACAGTGTGGGATGTGGTTGGTGTGCCCATAGGGTGACTATGTCCGTGAGTAGTGGAACCATTAGTGAGGTGTTTGGTCAATTCAGGGTAGAGGCGAGTACGTTGTAACTCTGGTAGGGTCGGAACGGATCGCTGACAGAAGTGTTGAAACTGGAACAGGGGTAGTGTGGCGTACGTGGGGTTGATCTCAGATGATTTGGATCGCTTGACCGAGTTAATATACTAGATTGGGAACTGTCGGGATAAGTTGGATTGGCAGGAGATGAACACCGTGTAACGACCTGGGCATGCAAAAAAGGGAAATTCGGAAATTTGAGGAAAATGACGATTTTGCCCCTAGAATTAGGCGAACGGTTGACTTTTTATTCGAGCGGTCAAACGGACTTTGACTGATGACTGTGACATAGTTCAGGACGTCACGAGTTCATAGACAGGTGGCACGCCCGATTTCGACATTCGAGGAAAAAGTTATGACGTGCGGAAGTTTGAGGGTAATTCGGTAAATTGATCGAAAGGGGCCGAAAGTTGACTTTTTGATCGGGACATTGTTTGGACTTTCCGGGAATACTGTTGGGTAGGTCTCGGGACGATGAATCCATAGACAGGCGGCATGCGTCAATTGGAGTCCGAACGAAAAAGTTACGGGGTTGTGAAGTGTAGGGGCATTTTGGTCATTTGTGCCTTAAAGGGTAAAATGGTAATTTTGTTGTAGCAGGGATAATTGTACTAATTGATTAGCTGATTCACTTAATTTGGGCGGGGATTGGCCATGGGGTGACACTTGTCACCATGTGTGAAAGATTGGTGGCTTGAATGCCTAACACAAACAAAATAACCCGCCCAATTCCTTTGTTTAATTCGATCAAATTGATCGATGAAAAAGGCAAGGAGATAACACATGAGATGGGAAGAGAAAATCAGAGAGAAAAACGAGTAGAATGGAATGGATAATTGAAGAAAGCCGAACTGTAAACCTAAGAACAAAACCCGAAAATCCATTTATGAACACCAATGTTGATTTTGATTTTGTAAACTGTTTCGAGTGAAATTGAGGTTGCAGTTAGCCTTCTGGGAGTGAGAAGAGTCGAACTGGATCAAGAACGAAGGAAATTAAGGTTGTTTTGGCTTCGAACAGAGAGGGGGGAAGCTTCGGATTTTTGAGCATGAGTCGTGGAATTAAAGCTATGGAACCATGAAATTGATCAAGGGAATATGTTTATAAGGACCCAACGATGCTTCTTGATGCATCAATTGAATGAAACAGGTGAGAATTTGGGACGATTGGTTGATGAACAGTGCTTCGGTGTTCTTCGCAAATCGAGTTTGAGTCGAAGAGATTGAGGTACGTTAACACCTAATTGATTGTACAGAACTTCAATTGAGACTATAACGATGCAAATGGATGGTTGAATTGTAGAAATTGATGTCAAATTGATGGCAATCGAACCGGGTCACCTCGCGGGTCGTAAGCTCCGTTTATCAGAGAAACGGGTTGGAACGATCACTGTTCACTGCACTGTAACAGGCGCGTGGCAACCACGCGCAGCCACTCACGGCGGCGCGTGGGGGCGCGTGAGGGGAAATCCTGATGTACGGTCAACATGAAACTTGTCCTATTTAATGTAACGAACATATTTGGTTTTGGTTGCGAGTCGCTCGAACGCCGTCTCGATAATGTTTCGAGGGTCCGAAGGTTTATGTTACGTATTAAAATAATATTAAATTCCCGGAAAATTATGATAAATTAATATGATGATAATTAGGTCCTTAGTGACCCTGAGTAATGATTTTGGACAGGATTCGAGATTCCTGGCAAGTGTCGAAAATTACGGAAATGCGTGCGGCTCGGGAAGCGAGCGGGTTGGACGGTGTGTGAGTGGACTTTTGTTTTCTACCCTGAATGCATGCATATATGTTTTAAATGCTTTATAATATGATTTGACATGATTTGGTATGATTGATGTTCCGATATGGTGAATTCCGAATTTTGGGGAATATTATATTATTTTAATCGGTGTTTTGGCACGTTTTTCCAGGAAATGTACAAATGGCATTTTGGGCTAGGCCCGGAGTTAAAAAGGTTTCCAAAAGTGTATTTTGACTTAATTGGTGAGTCAAGGATGAGTTTTGGGTTATTATAATGTTTTCTATGTGATTTTACGGATTTACGTGTAAAAGATATTTGGGCTTGAGTCCCGGTTGGTAAGGATTTGACTTGGATTGAGTCATGGAGCTGATTGACATATTTTGGGATATAATCCCGGATGATTTTCATTGTGATTGTGAATACCCAGACAGTCGAAGCTAGGGGTGTTCCCAAACGACCGGAGCTCGGGGATATGATTGTGATTGTTCCCAGGCAGCCGGAACTCGGGGTGTTCCCAGACGGCTGGTACTCGGGGTGAGATATATTCCCAGATAGCCGAGGCTTGGGGTGTTCCCAGACAGCTAACGCTCGGGGTGATGCGTGCCGGGGCAGTCGGAGCTCGGGGTGACGTCCCTGACGACTGAGGCACGGGTTATGGCCTACGCGTAGTGCTGGTGTGACAGTGTGATGGTTTGTGCACTTGTGAATAGTACGAATTGATTGATTGATTGAGTAATTGATTGTTGACCTTGTGCATGGTACTGTTTGATGTTGATTGTGATTACGTACTGGTATTGAGTACGAGTTCTGGTCTGTGTGGCCAGGTGATTATGTGTTCGTATATTTTGGCCTGAGAGCCGGGATTTAACTGGTTATGTGGTTTGGCTGGAAGGCCAGTGTTGGTGTTTCATATGTTTTTTCCCTATGCATGCAGGTTTGATAAACTGGAGGGTAAATGATGTCTTTTAAAATGTGTTTTAACAAATATATTTTTGTCCACTCACACTTTTCTGTTTTGTTAACCCTCCAGGCCGTGGCACAACGTTCGGGGCTGATCTCGAGGCGGAGGCATGAGCGGCAGTTATCCCTTGTCTGATAGATGCTGAAAGCTAGTTTCGGGACTTCAGTTGACTTGTCAGACAGGAGCAGGACCGGGCACGGTTATCGAGGTCCAGTTGGGACGGGTCTTGTGACACCGGGTAGGAGACCCAGGTGTAAGGACCGTTGGATTTCTCCTTGCTGGTTACGGAGGTACGAGATGTGGAATTTCGGGGACGATTTTTTTTTAAGGAGGGTAGATTGTAACGACCCATCCCGGAAATCGGGATTAGATTTGCGGTTAATGACGGATTAACGAAGATAATCGGTGATTAGTTGGATACTTATGGACGGACGGTGCAGAATGACGATTTTGCCCCTTGAATGGGCAAAATGTTGACTTTTAGTTCAGACGGTTAAATGGACTTTGACCGATGACCGTGACGTACGGGACGTCACGAATCCGTAGACAGGTGGCACGTCCGATTCTGACATCCGAGGAGAAAGTTATGATGTTCGGAAGGTCGAGCGCATTTCCATAATTAGGATAAAAAAGGGAATTTGTTGACTTTTGCACGAAAAGTTTTCTTCACGCAAACCAAGGACCATTAGGTAGGTCTTGACGTTCTGAGTATAACGACAGGCGGCACGCCGTCATCAGACATCGGACGGATAAGATATGGGTCTAGGAAGTGAAGGGTAAAATGGTTATTTTGACATTTAAGGGCAAATCAGTCTTTTTACATCTTGGGATTTGTGTCCAACCGGATAAGGACATTTGGGAGGCTGGGATTGGATATTTGTGGGCTGAGTCTACAGGGTGTTTAACACCTGTCCTCTGTCTAGTGGTTTCCAGTATGCACTGACGGTTACAATTTAAATTGGTTGTTTGGTTTAATCGTGCAACGGGGGAAACAAAGAGACTGGGACAGAGAGTTATCGATCAGTTTTCAGGGTGTGAGTTATTCGTGATCGAGTGTGAGTAATCAGAGAAGTCTGGAGAGTGATTCTTGGTGAGAGTTGTGTGAGGAAAAGGCTGAGAGGAAGTGAGAAATACTCAGAAAACAGAGAGACCACTGTGCACGACTAAGAACTCAAGTGATCAAACCAGTCAAGTCTGGGTTTGTGGTGGTGATCAGAGGACGGAGGAGTGACTGGGGGACACTTAGGACGGTGGTGGAGCTCACGGTGGTGAGCAGAGACATAGGTAAGTCTCTGGTCCCCTGTTTTTCCAGTTTTGTTCAAAATCAAAGTCGTGAGGTTTAAAGGCAGGTTGAGTGAGTTTGTTGACTCTGGCAGTTGTAGAAAGTTACTATCAAGCTCAGGGACTTGAACCCGTGACTGGAAGGGCAACTGGTGGCCGGAATCCGAAGGTCGATTTTTCTGAGTATTAATGTTTTTATTCAGTGAAACAATCACAAATTCAAGGATGAAAATTAGGGTGTAGATAGGATTGAAACTAGACTGAAAACGAGTAAACACGAGTGAAAACCGGCCTCACCGGCTCGGTTGGACCGGACTGGTCTGGACCGATCTGAACCGGACTGGTCTGGACCGATCTGAACCGGGTTGGTCTGGACCGATCTGAACCGGGAGGGCGAACCCTGATTTATTTCGCAAATGGTTTTATAACTCTTATTTATTTTTAGTCCACTCATGATTTTAATGTTTTTAACACCCTTCAGTTCGTTGTGCTAGCGCCGGGGCTAACGCTGAGGCAGAGGCAGAGGCAGAGGCATAGAGTTTTCCCGTTGCGCGTGTAGCCAGCTCTTAGTAGACTTTTTGTCTTATCTTGTACTGTACTATGCTCTGTGCTACTGTGGACTAGTTGTATTATAACTTCTCCCTGGTCTGGCCATTTATATATCGTGGTTTTTTTTAGGTTATTTTGGTCTTTTGAGTTAGGTTGTCAGACGGGAGCAAGGTTCGTCCCGGTTATCGAGGTGATAATCGGGGTGGGTCCTGTCATATCTGACACGTGTCAGACTGTCATGTTAGAGATGACATCATCAGCTGACATCATTAGGATGTCACTACGTACGTCATCAACTGACACGTGTCAGACTGCCATGTCAGAGATGATGTCATTAGCTGATGTCATCTTGACGTCATCATCCCTGAGCTCCAGCCAGGTCAACCCAGATCTCTGCAACTGGGTCACCGCGACCCGCGACTCAACCCGTTCTGTTCTCCCTTATTTCTTAGCCATTTCGACTCCCGTTTCTTCCTATCTGCTCGTCCTAGTCTAATTTGAAGGTCTATCTAATAAAAAACAAGAACAACTCACTAGATTCTTACCTACAATAAAAAAATCAGAAGCCCAGATTTCCTCTGTCGTATTCTCCCGATTCCAGTCACCAATGTCCACGAAACCAAGCCTAACCAGCTCGTCTCTGACCCTAGAACCAAACCTAAAACAGTAAATCGACCCATACACGTCAAAAATGGAAGTTTAAAAAATGGGAAAAAATGGGTGGTTTCGGGTTTTCCGGCCTACCTCCGCCGTGAATAGCCGTGAGTCTTCCCCGTCGACTCCTCATGTCTCCTAGCTCCTTCCTATGTCTAGTCCCGCAATATTTGAGGTAAGTTTCGTGTGGGTTGGGTGTTTGTGAGTTTTGGGTTAGTTTTTGGGGCTCACGGGTATGGAGAATTTGGATGAGGAAGATGATGTTGGGTGATGAAGATGGAGGGTGAAGATGATGAGTTGATGGAGAGGAGGAATGTGATGGACGATGAGGGAATGGGAGATGTGGGAGGGGTTTTTAAAATATTAAAAAGTGACCAATGGGGCAAGATCCACATTTTAGGGAATTTGGGCCATGGGATGAGTGACACTTGTCACTCATCCAAGGGTTCACAATAATTCAACCAATCATCAAATTTTAATGTTATTTTATTCAAACCCCAAGGTGTAAGTTTAATCGATTTCGATCCCGTGGCCATAACTTTCCCGTCGAACGTCCGTTTTCGACGTGCTGTCTGTCTATGGACTCGTGACGTCCCGATCTACGTCATCGTCAAAAGTCAAAGTCCTAAAAGTCTCCCAGGTCAAAAGTAAACTTTTCCCCCTATGGGAAAAATGGTAATTTTACATTAAAATATTATTTATAAAAGTTCGGGTCTGTGACGACCCGAAAATTTGAAAAAGAAAAAATTGGAAAAATTGGAAGGAAAGGAGGATTTTGCCCTTTGTTATGGGGGCAAAAGTTGACTTTTTGATCGAGACCTTATTTGGACTTTCCGGAAGGACCGTTGGACCCGTAAAAAATACGGGTCTGGGAAGGTGAAGGACAATTTGGTAATTTGTGCAAGCATGGGCATAAAGGTCATTTGATTAACTTTGGTTGATTCATCTAGTATTAGCCTGATGAGGGACACCTGTTCCTCGTTGATTTGGATGAGGATTTGTTATTTGGTGACATATGGCACGCTAATAACTTAATGAGTGGCAATTAGAATGATGAGTACGTAGATGTCCTTGTATGTGTGTAATTGAAAAGGAAAAACAAAGGCCTGATTTATCCTCCTCCTCTGATCGATTACTAGGCAGAGAAGAAAGGAACGTTGAGGCTTCCTTATTGATCGTGCTGAAAGAGAAAGAGAGGAAATGAGATTGAGAGGAACCAGAGATAAATCCTGAGCAAAAACCCAAACCCGAAACATTTGAAATTCAAATTGAGCTAGGAGTGGGAACGTAAGATTTTAGACCATAAACACTGAAATTGAGCTTGGATTAAGCCTTCTAAGCTCAAACCAAAGTGAACCCAGTCAAGAACGAGAAGAAACGGCATCGTTTTGGCCGTGAATGGAAGTCCTCAATCCCTCGAAAATTCGAGGTTGAGTCGAGTAATTGGAGACATAGAACGATGAAATTGACGTTGGAAACAAGTTTATATGAGTCCTACGAAGCTTCTGAATGAATCAATTTGAAGGAATCAAGGGAAATTGAAAGGATCAGATGTTGAACTTCCTATGAAAAATTCAAGGTTTGGTCGAATGGATTGAGGTAATGAATCTTGAAATTGAAATCACAGACCTTTAATTAAGGATTAAACGATGATGTTAGATGACTCAATTGAAAGAAATGATGCAGAATTGATGGGGATCGAATCGGGTTGCTTTGCGGGTTGCAGGATCCGTTTATTAGTTAAACGGGCGAGGAAGGAAACTGTAGTAGGGTACTGTAGCACGCGCGTGGGTTTCAAGCGCAGCCACTCAAGGCGGCGCGTGAGAGCGTGTAGGCATGATTCCCGAGGTGAGGTCAACATGACTTTTGTTCCATTTAATGTAACGAACATTTTAGCATTGGTTGCGAGTCAATCGGACACCGTTTCGATATTGTTTTGAGGGTCCAAAGGCTTATGTTACGTTTTTAATTCGTAATTACTTCCCGGAAAATTATGGGAAGTTAAGATGATATTAATTGAGTCATTAGTGACACTTAATGATGATTTTGGGCAGGACTTGGGATTCCTAGAAAATGTCGAAAATTACGAAAAAGCGTGCAGCTAAGAATCGAGCGATTTGGATGGTGTGTGAGTGGACGTTTGTTTTATAAACTCTTATGCATTCATAGTTAAATGTTTTATATGATTGATTGCATGATTTGGCTTGCAATGATGTCATGGTGTTTTGGCATGATTATTTATGATTTAATGATTATTTTAATCGGTCTTTCGGGCACATTTTACGAGGAATGTGCAAATGATATTTTGGGCTAGACCCGGAGTCAAAAAGGTTTCAAAAAGGGTATTTTTACTTAGTTGGTGAGTCAAGGATGATTTCTAGATTATTTTAATGTTTTCAAATGAGATTTTACGGATTTACGTATAAATGACATTCTGGGCTTGAAACCCTGTCCGGAATGATTTTGACTTGATTTGAAGTCAAGGATATGATTGATATGTGTTTGTGGTATGGATTGTGTTTGTGATTGTGGATACTAGTACATGTCTAGATGATGCGAGTGCAGTTCCTAGATGTGACTACTCGGATGTGCGTGAGTGCGGTTCCCGAGTATGTGGTACATCTAGATGGTGTGAGTGCGGTTCCCGAGGTGAGGTCAACATGACTTTTATTCCATTTAATGTAACGAACATTTTAGCATTGGTTGCGAGTCAATCGGACACCGTTTCGATATTGTTTCGAGGGTCCAAAGGCTTATGTTACGTTTTTAATTCGTAATTACTTCCCGGAAAATTATGGGAAGTTAAGATGATATTAATTGAGTCATTAGTGACACTTAATGATGATTTTGGGCAGGACTTGGGATTCCTAGAAAATGTCGAAAATTACGAAAAAGCGTGCAGCTAAGAATCGAGCGATTTGGATGGTGTGTGAGTGGACGTTTGTTTTATAAACTCTTATGCATTCATAGTTAAATGTTTTATATGATTGATTGCATGATTTGGCTTGCAATGATTTCATGGTGTTTTGGCATGATTATTTATGATTTAATGATTATTTTAATCGGTCTTTCGGGCACATTTTACGAGGAATGTGCAAATGATATTTTGGGCTAGACCCGGAGTCAAAAAGGTTTCAAAAAGGGTATTTTTACTTAGTTGGTGAGTCAAGGATGATTTCTAGATTATTTTAATGTTTTCAAATGAGATTTTACGGATTTACGTATAAATGACATTCTGGGCTTGAAACCCTGTCCGGAATGATTTTAACTTGATTTGAAGTCAAGGATATGATTGATATGTGTTTGTGGTATGGATTGTGTTTGTGATTGTGGATACTAGTACATGTCTAGATGATGCGAGTGCAGTTCCTAGATGTGACTACTCGGATGTGCGTGAGTGCGGTTCCCGAGTATGTGGTACATCTGGATGGTGCGAGTGCGGTTCCCAGACAGGACTCAGATGGAGCCTGAGTGCAGTTCCCGAGGTTGGCCTATGCGTAGTGCGGATTGATTGATTGATTGATTGAGTGTGCACTTGTGAGTAATACTGTTTGATGTTGATTGTGATTGCGTACTGGTATTGAGTACGAGTTTTGGTCATTCTTTGTGTACTGGTATTGAGTACGGGTTCTGGTCTTTGTGGCCAGATTAGTATTTTCACATGTTTGCTTGAAAGCCGGGATTTGATGCTTTTCATGTGATTTGGCTGGAAAGTCGGTGATGGTTATCCATATGGTTTACCCTATGCATGCATGGTTTGATAAACTGAAGGGGAAAATGGTCTATTTGAAATGTATTTTCAAAGGCTATTATTTTTGTCCATTCACACCTTTTATGTTTTTATGACCCTTCAGGCCGTGGCACGACGTTCGGGGCTGATCGAGAGGCGGAGGCATGAGCGGAAATTAGTGCAGTTATCCCTTGTCTGACAGGTGCTTAGGGGTAGTTTCGTAACTTCAGTTGACTTGTCAGACGGGAGCAGGACCGGGCTCGATTATCAAAGTCCTTCGGGGACAGGTCCTGTCAGGGTCGTTACATGATGACAGGGGAATTGAACATGTATCTGAAACATATGCACCTTTGAGCCCATTTTACTGGAGAGGAGGATTTCACTCATGCCACCCAAGATTATGATCATGGATTTAAAGAAGGTGGAGTAGGAATCTGTGGTGTTGGGAAAGATTACACTCAGACACGCTACATATATGAAGGTTATGAAAACCCGGCTTCTGAGGATTCCATGGCAATTAGTTTTGAGTCAATGAGTTTAGGCACCGATCCTAGTAAAAATTCAAATGATCCATATACTTATAGTCAATATGGTTACCACGAGTTAGACGACCATCTCCCTCAAATACCACATGGTTATGCAGGCTATGAAGATCCTCATCTCAATGAAGATTATGGAGAAGTTAGTTGGGTAAATCCTAACTACCCCATCTATGGAGGAAGAGTAGGCCATTCAAAGGAGATATACAAATACTATATCCAACATTACATTTTTGCTTGGTCAAGTAACATCACTTGACAAAACTTTTGTGTCATGGTAGATGGAGACTAATCCAATTTTCAATCTGATAGACACTCTACTTGTTTTTAATTAAGTTCAATGTGTAACGTATTCTTAGTGTAACATTATCAATAAAATTATGTTTTAATTTAAGTTTATCTTTAAGGTTTTATACTGTTAGTTATCGTCAGACTTATATTCTATCATATTATTGATCATATATTTATTATATCAAAGTCATTTTATAGTTTTTATTAGTCCTATATAACCATCATTAGGTACTTCAGTTTTCCCCAAAATTTCATTCCAAATTTCCAACTTTTAGACCGAATTTCTGTTATTTTTTTTCACCGTAAATGATATCGATATCGATATCGATACTGGTATTTGAGGCGAGATATTCGTAAATTTGACTAGCGATATATCTATCGATATCGATATTTTCCGTTGATATGAATATTTTCATCTTTGAGTACATTATAACGAAATCTGATTCGAAGATCAAATTAAGATTGAATGTCTTATTCATATAACATTTTGAGTAATAAGTCATTTTGAGTAATAAGCCAAAAAAGGATGGCCACAACGATGTCGTCTTGCATCTCAGGCCCACACTAGCATTCGGCCACAACGATGTCGTCTTGCATCTCAGTCCCACACTAGCATTCGGTAGGTGCTGTGAGTGAGTCCCGAGTCTCCGGACCTCTAGAGCTTGAAAAGTAAAGACTTGTAAAGATGGGAAATTTGATCGCTGTGGTGATGACGTTGGTGGTATTACTACCATTCGGCGCACCAAAAGAGCAGCTAAGCACGAGGGAATGCGAGAGTCTTGGTTTCACAGGGCTTGCTTTGTGCTCGGATTGCAGTAGTTTGTCTGAGTACGTTAAAGACCAAGGTTACCCGTCCGATTCCCTTCTCTCTATAATTGAATCGTTATTCCCTATTTTTTCTGCGTTTGTTTGTTCAAAAGATTGGTAGTATCCGTACCTTCATTTTGATTTTTAATGTTGGCACATTCGTTATTTTTGAGTTATTATTGTTCATGGGCTTTGGAGATAATGGCATGAACATGTTTATCTTCATCTGTAACTCGAATATAAGGTGGTTAAGATCAGCGTTGATTGGTAATTAATGGGCTCGGAATGGAAATGTTTCCAATCTGTGTTGAATTTGTATGACTGAGGATGAAATTAGAGACGCCCATTTACACATAAGTGATTTGGTTGTTTTGTAGACGTCTCCATTTATTTACAGATCAGAGATTGTTTATTTTCAATCTTATTGAGGATGCATCATTGGATTTCGAGGGAATTTAGAAAAGACGTATCCATCTCTTCAAGTTAACAATTTTCGGAATTGATACTTATAACTTGTTTCAATTTCCTTATGAATATTTTGAGGAGCAAGAAATGACTATATGAGCTTTAAAATTGAGCTATATCTGGTACCAAGATTATGTTCATAGGTCTGCACTGCATTGCTGACAATGTAATGTTGACGAGAAACTAGGGCCTTATATCAATCAAATAAGTTTCGCTTGAATATTTGGTGATATGCTAGAATCAAAGCACTGTGTGAAGTGTGAACCATATTTTCTGTCCATGTTCCAAAAAATGGCAGATCTATTGATTAAATTTAATGTGACTGCAAGAGTTCCTAGAACTGTAACTGGAAAAAGGTAATGATGGAATATGAGAAGCTTGAATTGAGGGAACTACATTATTCTGTATATAATTGCTTTACATTTGACTGTAACTACAAGTGTAGTTTGTACTACTTCCAGAAGGATATATAAAATTCTATTTTTAATTGCAGAGCTGATATCAGATTGTATGAAGTGTTGCACTGAGGATTCCGATGATTCCATGACCAAGGTATAGGTCTTTATATTTTATCCAAATGATGAATTTGGTATTCCAGATAATATTTCAATAGACCCATATGCTTTTGGGTCTGAAAGGTTTATTAGGAAGGCTTTTGGTTCTGAAAGGTTTTTTGTTTCCTATTTTACTGATTCTTCAAAGTATCTCTAACCTAGTAACCTGTAAAGGCGGATGATTTTATTATATAGACATGCCACATGGTATGGTCAAATTATGAATTCATGTATTACATAAAAGACAAGGGATCAGACTTGAGTAACCTGGCCTAGAAGAAAAGAAAAACATACAATGGCGCTTTGGGGTGGTGTCCGACAAAGAGACACTGATAGCATTAGGAAACTTTTCAGTCTGTATCCACTTGAGGTGTTATCATGTAACTTTGTGTCCACATGGTATGTTCTTGTATGATCTGCAGTTTGGTATTTTTCCCTCATTTGAATCTTTTTTCTTTATTTTCCTTATTACTGGGAGGTTAGCGGTTAATGCACCCTTAAAGTGTTTATATTTTTCGTGAAATTTTGAGTTTATTGGAACCAGTTTTTTTTTCTTTTTCTTTTTCCATCTATATATAATTATCAGAGGCAAATGAAAGTGAAAATTCAGAATTATAGACTGTAAATAGTTGTCTGAACATGAAAAAGCAGATGTCAATTTTTTATTTCTGTACTCATTAGGATACCCAATGGAAGTAAGTGTAACTGATCTTGTTATTAGGATAACCCGTCTTTGCTGATCTGAATCATTCATGTATAACCATTGTAATAAATTTCTTAGTCAAATTTCATATACTAGTACAATTGAATAAAATTTAATCTTCCTTTCAAACAAAAAATAAGTAAAAGACAATATGTAGGATTGGAAGTATCCCTTCTTTTGGTTGCATGACAAGTCAAAAGTATGTTAGATTAAAAAATATTTTTGGACTTTAATTGATAAAAACTGTCACAAAATTTTCTGGAGAAGCCTCTTGGATACTGGTCACTCAGCATCAGACAATCCTACTCCTGCAAATTTGAATTTCCATCTGAGGCTTCTATATACTGGTTTATTAACAGACAAAGAAATGGTTAATGTGGTTACCTGTAACTACAGGTTACTTATTCTGGTGCAATTCTGGAGGTCTGCATGAGGAAACTGGTTTTCTATCCAGAAATTGTTGGCTTCATTGAAGATGAGAAAGATAGGTTTCCTTCGGTCAAAATTCAGTATATTTTCAATTCTCCACCAAAGTTGATCTTGCTAGATGATATAGACGGTCATAAGGAAACAATAAGGTGAGCTCCATTTGTGTTACATGCCGTTGTCTTTCTCATGATGCTATTACCGTAATCCAACCCTGAATGCTGGAGTCTGGTGACGTTGTTAAGGTTTTAGTGAGGAAAAATATGATACCTGGTTTGATAGAAGTTTAATCTCCATTTGTTCCCTCTTTATGGGGAAAATCGACTTTCCAACTTATTACATATACTTTTATATCTATTGCAGAATTGACAATTGGAAGCGTGAACATATACTGCAGTTTCTGCAAGGGAAGGTAAAGCCTGCTTCAGCAATCTGAATGTTTCTTGTTATCTTCTCTCACTGCCATAATCTGTACCTTAACTATCATGTATCTTCGAAGAATCTTCCTTATCTTTTTCTGTTCCTACTGCCCGTTTGGATCTCTTGAATCTTAACACCATATGGTCTTATTCTGACAACGTAAATTGCGAAGAATGTAGGAAATTTGAACTTGTGTATTTTTATTCCGGAGATGAACATGGCATGGATCTAATGGGATTTGTATGTTCCAAACAGTAACATTTTAGAGAGCAGCCTTTCATTTCATTTTTCTCTTTTTGCACTCATTATCTTATCTCTATCCGTTGATTTTGCTTTGATTTACTCAACCGAGTTTGGTCTGGTAGGCAGGAGGTCATCAAGTAGTGGTGTCCGAGGATCATAGGTATGGGTCCAAGGTCAATGGAAGGGTCAAGTTAGGAGGTCATCAAGTAGTGGTGTCCGATGATGGGAATCGTACAAATGTTGGTGGTGCATTAGAGTAACCTCATTAAAACTTTACCGGGGCTTTGAACCCAGTCTGAAAAGAAAAAAGTGACACACCTACCCGATTACAAATTTAAAGAATCGCCAATTAAAACAGGGCTCCTCAAACCAAATGATATCCTCCCCAGAAGTCGATCCTACCTTTGCAATCCGATCAGCAGACTTATTAGCCTCTCCGCGAATAAACTTGAACACAACTTGACCCACAGTCCTGGAGTGAGCCTTAATGTCATTTAACATGGGTGCCACAACAGCAAAATCCTTCCTGTCGTGATTCAGCGCTGTTATGGCCAAAGCAGTATCACCATTCATTTCACAACAAACAACACCCAGCTCACCAATCAACTAGATCCCATTTCTAGCCACCAAAGCTTCAGCATCGAAAGGGGAGCAGCAGTTGCTAGTACGCCCAGAAGCTGCTGCAACAAAACGCCCCTCCCAATCCTTGATCACCACACCGTAGCCTCCACGACCATCAGCTGCTGTAAACGCTCCATCAAAATTGCACTTCAGCCATCCATTCCTCGGCCTCTACCAGGCCACCCTGTCACGATGGAGTTTGCCATTGATACGGAGATGATGCTTGTGAAAAGCCGTGAGCCAAGCAGCAGCGCTACCAACAACTTTATGCAGAAGATGCTTCCCATTCCAAAGAATATTGTTCCTTTCCTGCCAAATGCCCCAAAGAATCATGAAAGGAAAGATCAATCCGCACTTTGGATAACTTACCAATCATTACAGAGACCCAATTGATGAAGGACAACTTTGGCAATGCTCCAGAACAAAGCTCCAGTGAACTCGAGAACCATACTCCCCTTGCTGCCACGCAATTCCGAAAATTAATAACCTTGATAAATAATATTTTTTACTGGTACCCACTTCAGAATACCATCTTAAGTTAATAATTCGTTAAATTTATAAAATAATGTTGTGAACGCAAAATGGTTGTTCCATTCATTCAGTTAAACTCTCTTTATATAGTAGGGTTAGGTTACAATACATGGACATAAACGTCCTTACATAGAAATAGACATACACTTTCATATATTTACAACACTCCCCCTAGGATATTTCATGTAATTATACTGCTTAGCTACGCGCTTATGTGTTACCTCGTTAAAACCTTGTTAGGTAACAAAACCCTATGAGACAAAAATAACCTTGGTCGAAGAAAAAAGAGTGCAACGCGCGTGTAAGTGATCATATCGGAGTCTTCTGAGGTCGTTGATGTCCCCTCTTCTGGAATACGAGTAGATAGTACGCCTTTGAGATAAAATGCATCAGTGTTGCTTCACCAAAACCTTGCCCGGTAAACCCAATGGGAAAAACCCGTGGTCAAAGGGAAAAGATGAGCAAATGCATATGAGTAGAATCATGACATCTTCAGGATGCATTATTAGTGGAGTGACCATATAAAAAGTGTGCCTCGTTAAAACCTAGCCAGGTAACAAAACTCAATGAGACAAAATAACCCTGATCGTAGGACAAAAGAGTACACGATGGTCTTGTGAGTATACTTCTAGATACTTAATATACTTCAGGATGCTCGGTATGCTTCGAGATATTCCCCCTGACATCGACTCCCCCTGATAATTAATAACTTCGTAGATATGTCAATCTACATATGTCAATACTATGTACATGCTTCTGGAATGTTACACTGAGTGATGATTAGTTATCTACTATAATGAAATCAGTTCTCATCTGCTGGATGAAGGTACTATTGTCTTAGTAGATAATCTTAGGTTCATTATTGGTGGAATACAGTCCACAAGTGCTTCGAATATGCCCTGTAATGGCTCTTAGCCATATACATTCACGAGCTAGTTCGTGAAGAGTTAGAATCTTCGCATGATTCGAAGGCGTAATGTAACAACCCGTTCTGAATTATCGGGATTAATTTAGAATTAATGACGAATTAACGAGGCTAATAGGGGATTAGCTGAGAATTAACGGACGTTCGGCGCAAAATTACTGTTTTGCCCTTGAACGAGGGTGAAAAGTTGACTTTTGAACCGGGAGGTCCGATGGCCGAGGGCCGAGGACTGTTACGTAGATCGAGTCGATACGAATCCGTAGACAGGCGGCATGTCGAAATCGGACGTTCGACGGAAAAGTTACAATTCACAGATGTTCTAAGGAACTATTTAAAGCGGCACGTTTTACGAGGCATAAAGGGCACTTTTGTCTCATATGGGGCCCATATATTTAGGGGTAGGGGCAATGGATGAATGACACTTGTCATTCATCCATTGCCCACCCAAATTGATTCATGCATTTCACCCCATTTCTTTGTTCGTCCAAACCAAACCCGATCTCATCCAAAACCAATCCATCGACCATTTCAATCCTTGCTTCTAGACTGAGGGTGAGAGACAGAGTAGGAGAAGGACTGAGGGGTGGCAGAAGGGCGGCCTGAACCGCCGTGGACGGCGGAGGGAAGGCAGACCCGACAAGGTACAGTTTTTGGTTTCAAAATACCATTTTTCGTTTTGGACGTTATGGATGGTTTTTGTTGATTAGGGGGTGCTTATGGGGTTTTTATGAAGGGGTAGGATCGATTTAGGACCAGGGGGAAGGCTGCACAGCCCAGACCCTCGACTGTAAAAATTGGACCATGAGGAAGGTTTCGAACCAAGGGGTTTTAGGGGATTTTTCTTCGTTTTATTGATTTGGTTAGGTTCCTAGGATTAAGACTAAGAGATTAGAATTGAAAAGGGAAGAATTAGACCGAAAATGAGGGAGAAATCGCCTTGGACCGGGCACGTCGGTCCAGGCGGACCGGATAGCATAACCATACAGGACCAGCTGGTTGGTTGGAGCTCAGTGGTGACGCTGTAGCGGCGCGTGGCTCCCACGCGCAGGGGCTATTGCTGACATGTGTGGGCACGTGGCCAACTTTCTGGGAAAGGTTCCAACATGTGAAATCATCTATTCAATGTAACGAACATTTTGGGACTCGTTTCAAGTCGATCGGACACCATTTCGATATAGTTCGGGACGTCTGAAGGTTTAAGATCGACTTTAAAAATAGTTAAAAATTATAGAAAATTACGGGACTTTAGTGAGGGGTTATTTAAGTAGTTAGTAACCCTATATTATGATTTGGACATGTTCGGGAGACGCGGTGACGGTGATTATCCCGGGAGAGGCTTATGGCGCGCGTATTGAGTCGCAGCTTTGGACGGTCTGTGAGTGGACTTGTTTTATGAATTCGATGCATGCAGAAATGTTTATAAATTTTTTAAATACATGTTTTTTGATGCCATGAGTGTATTTTCTTGTGGTATCTTAGTGGTTACGTATTTGCACGTATTTTGAGGTTTTTGGGTTTATACGGCGCTTATACGCGCTATGTTTTCTATGATCGTTTAAATGAAATTAATTCAGATTTGAAAATATGAAATTGGGCATGAGTCCCATTTTATTGGAAACTCTTAGACTTGGAGTCCATTTGATTTGATGAGAAATCGGGTTGAAGGCCCATTTGAGTTATACGATCGGTCGAGGGCCCCGTTGGTTACGAATTTGGGTTGGAGGCCCCGTTCGTTGTGATTTCGGGTTAAAGGCCCAGTTGATTGTAAAATCAGGCTCGAGGTCCCGTTATCGTGGTATCGGACTTAAGTCCCAGTTTGGTTTACGAAATGAGAACTCGAGTTTGAAACCCTGTTGAACTATGGATTTAGGCCGAGGCCTGTGAAAGTGGATTTGAATTGGATTTGAGGAATCCCGTTGAGATTCGGGTATGAGACCCAGTTGAATTGATATTTGAAAGAAAGTATTTTGAAAAATGTATATACCCTGTGACATGAGTTGATTGGTCTTCTCCAGCCGTCAACCTGGAGAGTCACGATCCAGTACCCGGAATGAGTATCCCCATAGGGAGCATATTCCATGAGTGGGAGTTATGATATGGTCTCGGACTGGGTTCGGAGACAGTCATCCAGACGTCGTAGATCCTGGATGTTGGACAGAGCCTCCCAAATGTGGAATTCCTGGGGGTAGACTCGGAGTGAGACCCCAAGTAGTATGCATACTGATATAGATATGAATCGTGACAGATATCGGGGATTTTTTCCCTAGGGGCTGTGTGCCCCGCGTTGGCATATGAGATGTCGATGATGGGTTATACGTATGCATATACGTATGAGGTTTTATGGAAATTGGTTTGGCTTGAGACCCCGTGTTCTATGGTTGGTATTTCATTGAGAACAGTTTTAGGTTGAGACCCACATGACGCGATTTGGGCGGAGTCCCACATGATTGGTTTTGGGCTGGGTCCCCATGTACTTGATTTATGGTTTTGTGCCAAGGCCTTAATGGTTTTGTGAACAATTTCATAAATGGTTTTCAAATGCATGCATGCTTTTTAGTGAAGGGCATAAATGCCATTTTATGAAATGTTTTTATTAAATTCTTTATTTTGTCCATTCACGACTTTTGATGTTTTGAATGCCCTTTAAGTTGATCGTGGATGCGGGCTGTAGCAGAAACCGAGACATCACACTCCTCCTCCAGATCCTGGCGCTCTCTGGTAGTCCCGGTTGAGCTAAGGACGGAATCAGAGTGGATCAGAGACGGGAGAGGGCACGTCCCACGTTAATCCTGGGGGATTTGGGACGGGTCCTATCAAGTGGTATCAGCGTGGATTTTGCTCTCAGAGTTTGCGCAGGTCAAGGATGTGATGTCTCTGCAGTCGTAACAGCCCATCATCAACCTGATAGTTAGGGTATTAGTTTTAGGATTCGGTAGAATCGACCCTAGTTAGATCACATTGAAAACGAGATGCGATGGTTTAGGGTTCGATTGGCATAGGATGCCGCGTTTTCCGAGAGATTGGATCCCGAGTAGGATCAATGCGAGTACGAATCTAACAGCTTAGGACTGTCGTGGTACTGGAGATTGGATCCAGGGGATCAGTAGACACCGTATGACGACCCGAGAGGCATGACCATCGAGTAGTCACGACGGATATGGAATGGAGTAAAGTGGGACCAGTGGAGGACGGACGTTAGGGTCGTCCACGATATATTTGTAAAATGGAGATTATACTGATGGGAGCAGTCACGTGTACGATGACTCTAGTTGAGACGGTTGGGGATAGGAATGTTGACCCTATTTGGCATGAGGTGCCATGTTTCGATGTGTTGAATCCCAGATGGATGTCGACTGGCAGGAGATGCCAGGAGTCGTTGTGGTGTGGCATGGTAGGATACGATTGCGCATGTAGCGCTTGTGTAGCGGTAGGCACGAAGTAAGGCCAAGTTCTTGTAAAGGCCAGCAGCTGAGAGCCATAGAGTTACGAGAGGATGAGATCCTCACAGTGTAGTTATTGTTTGACTGGACGCTAGCAGCGGAATATGACGGTATTTGGAGTCGAGAGCGTTGGATCGGTCAAGATGGACGTTCTATTAGGATCAGCCGAGTTACGATAACCCTAGTTGGCGAGTGATTAGGAAAACTACCAGGAGAGTGGTACTTTTTGATCGGATTCTGAGGCGGACTGTAACGACCCGTCCCGAATATCGGGATTTAATAATATTTAATTGTGATTTACTAATCTGGGATTAGTTGGGCGATTTCGGACGAATTGTGCAAAATGACCGTTTTGCCCCTAGGCGTGGGCAAAACGTTGACTTTTAATTCGGATGGTCAAATGGACTTTGACCGATGACCGTGACGTAGTTCGGGACGTCACGAGTTCATAGACAGGTGGCACGTTCGATTCCGACGTTCGTGGTGAAAGTTATGATGTACGGAAGTTCATGGGCGTTTTCGTAATTTGAAGTAATAAGGGGGAAATGTTGACTTTTTGATCGGGAGGTCCGATGGCCAAGGACCGAGGACCGTTAGGAAGGTCTCGATGCCCTGAGTTCGTAGACAGGCAGCACGCATCAATCGGAGTCCGTATGACCGAGTTACGGGTCAAGATGCGTGAGGGGCATTTTGGTAATTTTCTGCACAAGGGCAGAATTGTAATTTCACACGGGGTACTGTTTCATTGAACTGACCGTGAAGTGGATGCTTTGTACGATCGATCCCATGATTTGTTTATCAATTTAATGGCTGAATTGGGACAGTGTGAGGTGTGATTGCACATGTATTGTGTTGGCAATCGATTGCACGACATGGGCATTGGTTTGTTTAATGGTTTCGGGTCAGTGCAGGGGAACTTTGCACAGTCATTTGAGGACGGTTTTGGGTGCCTTTAACGGCTAAATTGGATTAAAGGAATGGAATATATGTCGAGTGGGTTACTCTGGGATCGAGAATGAAAGGAAATGAGGGAAATTGGTGTTGGATCTCTCTGAAAACCCGAAACTGGTTTCTGGGAAATTCAAATGCAAACTTCTAGTTTTAGGCCAGCCCAAGCCTAATTGATGATGGATTGAGCTTCCTGGAACTTCAACGTGTCGAACCAGATCAAATGGGGCAAGCTTTGGGGCTCCCAGGGACGTGGACGGACGAGGTGGATGGCCGGAAAACTCAAGCTTGAGTCGTGATGATTGAGGTAATGTCGTGTTCAATTAATCATGCGAATTGGTTCGTATTAATCCTAGTATACTTCCTGTGAAGTTAATTTGGGAATGGACTTGAGTTGGGTGAATTACTAAGGATGACCCGTTTTGCTGTTCGGGCTTGGATTGGTTGATTTGATCCCTGTCGATGTTGATTATTGACACAGAACTGAAATTTATTGGATATTGATTGTTTTAGGATCAAGAACGGATGGAATCAAGGTTGAATTGTTGGTTATCTGGCCGGGTCAGATCGCGGGTAATCAGACCCGTTTACCAGACAAACGGGTGAAGAAGGAACACTGTAGCAGTCACTGTAGCAGGCGCGTGGCTTTCACGCGCAGCCACTCACGGCGGCGCATGACGGCGCGTGGACATGAATCTCTAGGTGATGTCAACATGACTTTTATCCTATACAATGTAACGAACATTTTGGGATTGGTTTCGTGTCGATCGGACACCGTCTCGATATTGTTCGGGATGTCCGAAGGTTTTAAATCCAGTTTAAAAATACTTAAAAATTCGGGAAAATTACAGGACTTGATTGGGATGTTAATGACGAGGTTAGTAATCCTCTAATGTGATTTGAACAGGATTGGGAGTCCCGGTGATAGTGATGTGGCCCGGGAAGGCCTATGGAACGCGTATCGAGGCACTCGGTTAAACGGTCTGTGAGTGGACATTGGTTTTATAAATTCGATGCATGCATAACTGTTTCATGATTGTTATAATTGTGATTAAATGATTGATTTTGGATATCGGTGAAGTCAAATTATTTCACGCATTTCGAGGTGATTTACGTGTTTGCACAAAAATCGAGGTTTTCTGGATTTGCACCGATTTCCATAAATGTGGTTGGATATGATTTCATGAAACGGTTACGGATTTGTTAAAATGAATCGGGCCAAGGGCCCAGCTAACTTATGAATCGGGCCAGGGGCCCAAGTTAACTTACGAATCGGGCCAGGGACCCAGTTGACTTATGAAATCGGGCCAGGGGCCCAGTTGACTTATATATGTGATTTCGGGTCGGGGACCCTAAAATGGAATTAAATAAACTATTTCAGATTTGATTCAACTATTTGGACTTATGACGGTTTTATGGAAATTCGGGGCAGGACCCTTGTGATATTTTGGAAATGAATAATAAAATGTGTTCCATAAAACCATCTCGATATGAGGATATATATATCCTGGTCTCCTCCAAGTGTCGGGGACACTGGAGAAGTCACGGTGCATTGCCTGCGAGGGCTCATTGTACGGAGCTACCGGACCGTATAGTGATCCAGGAGCAGGATTGCTAGACGTCAGAGACGTCAGACATCGGGGATGTCAGAGATATGGACCCGGTGAGACCCCGGGCAGCACGCGTTGCTTAATACCGTGAGATATGACGTCTGGAACGTCAAGCGTCTAGGACGCTAGGCATCGAGGATGCCGGAGATGGAAAAATAATAAATGAATATTACTGGATTGATGAAATAACTCTTGGATTGACTTTTGGAATTTGAAACTATGCTTTGGTTTCCGGGCTAAGGCCCTAATGGTTATTTCTAAATAAATATGGGATTATTGGTTTTTGGTGCATGCATATGATTTTACTGAGGGGCATAAATGTCTTATAAATGTTTTTATCAGACTTGTTTATTTTCGTCCACTCACAGCTTTTGTTTTTAATGCCTTTCAGGTTGATTCCGGATACGACTGCAGCAGAGACTTGAGCATCGCACACCTCCTCCATCGATCCTTACGCACTCTGGAAGCCCGTTTGGGCAATGGCAATCGGTTATCCCTTGTCTGACACCTCTTGTCAGACGGGGGCATGACACATTCCATGGTAATCCCGGGGGGATTGGGATGGGTCGTGTCAAGTGGTATCAGAGCAGGTTTTGCTCTTTTGTGCGCGAAGGTCGAGGGTGTGATGTCTCTTTGGGCTGCTGTTCCGTTGTCAACCTGATAGATAGTTTGAGTTTGTATGGTGGATTGGGTGTGTTTGACCCGATACGCCGTGCATTGATGCGATTCAACCCAAGTGGGGTTGTATACGATTAACTGGTAATGTGGGACCGTCGGTTCGGTCATGTGATGATGGATTGTTGTGCCACTCGGCACAGCTGGTTTCAAGGAACCCCATTTGAATAATGTATTGGAAATGCGAAACTCAGTTGAGTAATGGTCTAAATTGTGGACCCTGGTAGTGTTGGCTAGTGTACGGGGTGTTGGTGCATCGGAGTTAGCCGATGACCTTCGTGGTGGAACCCACGATGGAACCCACGTTGAGTTGACGATGGGATTGGATTTGACGTCTATGCGATGTCAAGACCGCGGTGTCGGTCAGGTTGTGGATTTTACTGCAGGAGGCAGTTGGGTTCGGTGGAACCCTAGGGTGTGATTTTGGAACCCTAATTTATAATCGATGGACTGGAAAAGTGAACCTTAAATGAGAACTTGTGCTGCGACGTGCGGCTAAGGTCGTGGATGACCATGTGGATGACTCTAGTGAGTCTAGTCAGGATTATGGGTTTCGATCCACGGATGCGGTTATGAGATAAAATATGGAATCCCGTGTTGGATCGAATATTAGTGTGATGTGTGGATACGGATCTTGACAAGCGATGACTGTTGATCGACAGTTGTGTCGAGATAACTGGCTATCGAGGGTATTTTGTGTGGCTTTCACACTTGTGGATCAGGGGATGTTCAGGGAACGTCCATTATCCTGATGTGCTGATGGCAAAAATCGGAGGTACCCATAGTCGTGGGGTACGAGTGCTGTTACAGGATCGTCGTTCGGAATGAATAGAGATCTAGGGTAACAACTTTGCACACGGTGTGCTAGCATGGATGTTGGTATGTTGGTACTTTTGTGCCAATACTAGTATGGATGCCAGTGTGCTGATACTAGTGTTGATGATGGTGCGTTGGTACTGGTACTAGCACTGGTGCTGGTGTCAGTGATTGTGATGACGATGAGCCACCAGTTGGGGTGCGACTCCGTCATGATGGACAGATGATTGGTATCTGCGACTCAGTGGTGGTTGAGTCATGGACTGGATGGGATCCAATGGAGGTTGTGTCGTGTTGGGATGAGTCCCAACCGATTTATGATGACAAGTGATGAATGGATATTAAGGTATGATTGAAACTTGAGGAATCTAGGGATGATGTTCCCTATGTCATAAGAATTGGTGGATTTGGGGAGTTGTTGTCAACTCCGAGATTGGTATGTTGGTATACTTCTTATATCCCCAGAGAGTACAAGGAAATTATTGAAATTGGAAAAGTCGGGGAAACCATTCGTGGTATTGAGGTGTGATTTTGTGATTGTGAATCACTTGGAACCTAAGGATTGAACCTGTATGGTTGAGATGTGAGACATGGAAGTATGGTATGCACATTCAGGCAAAGTTGTGGATATCCCGTTCGGAATCGGGGTGTGTGCGTACATGATTATTGGCGGACGTGAGGTCCGAGTAATGAATTGATTTTGGACACGTGGTGGTCCAAGTGAGGTATGGACGTGGGCAGTCCAGTGGTTGGACTTGACATATCATTGGGAGCATGTCTGTTTCCAACATGGTTGGAACTCCCGATTTGGGGAGAGTTGTGATTGGGAGACGAGAGGAGTGCTCGTTTCCGCATTGGTAATTGGTATTCCGAATTCATTGGGGTTGACTTCTTATTTCTGCCGTGGTAGATGATGATTGTTGCTACCAGTACGATGAGCGTGTATTGGTTGGTGGACCCATGTTCGGCCTTGGGTCATTGGACACAAGCAGTTGTGTATGATTTTGGATTTGGTGGTGAAATGCGAGGTCATCTTTCCACCAAGGGAAATTTGGCGAATGATTCAATGAGGGTGTAAGACCCTACGATCAGCTTTCAGATGGATTGTTAGCTATGTGGGCATGTGTGGATCCTAGGTGGATCTGATTTGTGATGTTGTCAACTTTGGACGATGTGACGATCTGGGATCGTGATGTTACTTGTCTGATGACGTAGCGATGGATCTAGATCGTGATCTTGATGATCCAGATGGGTGGAGAGTTTATCACTCTTACCTTGATATGTGAGTCGTAAATGACGGGACTGAACTTCCTTTCGGAATGGAGTCTATATGGTTTGTTACTCGGTTGAGTAGGTTTCCGATGTGGTCGGATTTTGTCAACCTTTGACGTATGGATATTGGGATTGACTTCCCTATGAAGTCAATCGAGTGTTTTGAGTAGGTAACCGATAGGTTCGGTTATGTTACGTTTGGATGGACGTAAACGAGATTTTGGGTTTTGGAATCGAATTTCTGGGTGACGATTCAGGATTCGATTGCGAAGCTCGAAAGTGGATTACTGGATTTGGGTGCGGAATGATTATTCCAATGCTAGCTTACGGAATAATAATTTCGGATTCGGATTTGGACATGGAATAAAATTATGATGTCTGGGTTTGGATTCGGGATTTCTTTCGAAATTGCGAATTCGGATTCGGAACTGAAACTGGATGACGGGTGGAGTTCGATTTGTCTCATGTTGGTTTGGGCAAATGCATTCCATTATTAGAACGTGTTTGACTATGACCTGGGCGGTTGTAGGCGGATTGATGGATTGACGTACGTTCAGGGTACGTTGTACGAGGATTGAGACTGGTTAGGCTGAGTGGTGCCTAATGGCGGTACATGGGATGTACCAGTGGTGTGTAACTAAACGTGTTGGTAATCGGCTTGGTTCCAATATCATTTGTTTGGTTGTGATCGTGGACTGGACATTGGATACAGTGCGCTGTGCAGAGTGATTTTGTCGGGTTCAGTGATTGTATGAGCAGGTGCTCTTGGCCATGGTTGGCTAGTGGAACCCTGGTATTGAGATGTGTGATCACTGCTAGGCTGGGATTCAATGTGTTCCAGTTACACCACTTGATTGTGTAAGTTGACGGTATACGTACACTCAGGATGAGTGAATTGGTGGTCTGAGTAACCACGAATAGCCTTGTGTGACTTGATCACACCGTGATCTCCCAGCGTCTTGGCTCGCTGAGGGAGTCGACGATTATGGATATTGAGATGGATATGTGTCGCAGGATTGGGCTTGCCCTGCGAATTGAGATCATGTGGTTGATCTTACGCTACATCGAGAGTGATGTAGTGCGTGGTGTTGTCACCGACTGGCTGATGATTGGGGGCTTTATCAGGGTGGTAAAGTTTAGTGATGACAGTTAGACTGGGTGTGTCAGCATGGACTGACAAATGAGATTTGGTGACTCCCAATGGGAGCAAATGTAAGGATATATTGGCAATGGAAGGGAACTGTTTGGCTGAATGAGTCAGCTAAATGGTTGGGCGATTTTATCGTGGATCAGGTGATCATTTCCACTCGAGGTGGTCGAGTGTTGTTGCTATTATGACGTATGACTGTGATGGGATGTCTGGGTGCAGACGAGGCTGGTGTTGACCCAGTATGTGGGTGTACAGGTGTACACATGGTATGTGGTCGGAATGTCTTCCACAAGGTGGTTGAGGAATAACGTTATTGGAAATTTCGAGGATGAAATTCTTTAAGGAGGGAAGGTTGTAACGACCCGTCCCGAATATCGGGATTTAATAATATTTAATTGTGATTTACTAATCTGGGATTAGTTGGGCGATTTCAGACGAATTGTGCAAAATGACCGTTTTGCCCCTAGGCGTGGGCAAAATGTTGAATTTTAATTCGGATGGTCAAATGGACTTTGACCGATGACCGTGACGTAGTTCGGGACGTCACGAGTTCATAGACAGGTGGCACGTTCGATTCCGACGTTCGTGGTGAAAGTTATGATGTACGGAAGTTCATGGGCGTTTTCGTAATTTGAAGTAATAAGGGGGAAATGTTGACTTTTTGATCGGGAGGTCCGATGGCCAAGGACCGAGGACCGTTAGGAAGGTCTCGATGCCCTGAGTTCGTAGACAGGCGGCACGCATCAATCGGAGTCCGTATGACCGAGTTACGGGTCAGGATGCGTGAGGGGCATTTTGGTAATTTTCTGCACAAGGGCAGAATTGTAATTTCACACGGGGTACTGTTTCATTGAACTGGCCGTGAAGTGGATGCTTTGTACGATCGATCCCATGATTTGTTTATCAATTTAATGGCTGAATTGGGACAGTGTGAGGTGTGATTGCACATGTATTGTGCTGGCAATCGATTGCACGACATGGGCATTGGTTTGTTTAATGGTTTCGGGTCAGTGCAGGGGAACTTTGCACAGTCATTTGAGGACGGTTTTGGGTGCCTTTAACGGCTAAATTGGATTAAAGGAATGGAATATATGTCGAGTGGGTTACTCTGGGATTGAGAATGAAAGGAAATGAGGGAAATTGGTGTTGGATCTCTCTGAAAACCCGAAACTGGTTTCTGGGAAATTCAAATGCAAACTTCTAGTTTTAGGCCAGCCCAAGCCTAATTGATGATGGATTGAGCTTCCTGGAATTTCAACGTGTCGAACCAGATCAAATGGGGCAAGCTTTGGGGCTCCTAGGGCCGTGGACGGACGAGGTGGATGGCCGGAAAACTCAAGCTTGAGTCGTGATGATTGAGGTAATGTCGTGTTCAATTAATCATGTGAATTGGTTCGTATTAATCCTAGTATACTTCCTGTGAAGTTAATTTGGGAATGGACTTGAGTTGGGAGAATTACTAAGGATGACCGGTTTTGCTGTTCGGGCTTGGATTGGTTGATTTGATCCCTGTCGATGTTGATTATTGACACAGAACTGAAATTTATTGGATATTGATTGTTTTAGGATCAAGAACGGATGGAATCAAGGTTGAATTGTTGGTTATCTGGCCGGGTCAGATCGCGGGTAATCAGACCCGTTTACCAGACAAACGGGTGAAGAAGGAACACTGTAGCCGTCACTGTAGCAGGCGCGTGGCTTTCACGCGCAGCCACTCACGGCGGCGCGTGACGGCGCGTGGACACGAATCTCGAGGTGAGGTCAACATGACTTTTATCCTATACAATGTAACGAACATTTTGGGATTGGTTTCGTGTCGATCGGACACCGTCTCTATATTGTTCGGGATGTCCGAAGGTTTTAAATCCAGTTTAAAAATACTTAAAAATTCGGGAAAATTACGGGACTTGATTGGGATGTTAATGACGAGGTTAGTAATCCTCTAATGTGATTTGAACAGGATTGGGAGTCCCGGTGATAGTGATGTGGCCCGGGAAGGCCTATGGCACGCGTATCGAGGCACTCGGTTAAACGGTCTGTGAGTGGACATTGGTTTTATAAATTCGATGCATGCATAACTGTTTCATGATTGTTATAATTGTGATTAAATGATTGATTTTGGATATCGGTGAAGTTAAATTATTTCACGCATTTCGAGGTGATTTACGTGTTTGCACAAAAATCGAGGTTTTCTGGATTTGCACCTATTTCCATAAATGTGGTTGGATATGATTTCATAAAACGGTTACGGATTTGTTAAAATGAATCGGGCCAAGGGCCCAGCTAACTTATGAATCGGGCTAGGGGCCCAGTTAACTTACGAATCGGGCCAGGGACCCAGTTGACTTATGAAATCGGGCCAGGGGCCCAGTTGACTTATATATGTGATTTCGGGTCGGGGACCCTAAAATGGAATTGAATAAACTATTTCAGATTTGATTCAACTATTTGGACTTATGACGGTTTTATGGAAATTCGGGGCAGGGCCCTTGTGATATTTTGGAAATGAATAATAAAATGTGTTCCATAAAACCATCTCGATATGAGGATATATATATCCTGGTCTCCTCCAAGTGTCGGGGAAACTGGAGAAGTCACGGTGCATTGCCTGCGAGGGCTCATTGTACGGAGCTACCGGACCGTATAGTGATCCAGGAGCAGGATTGCTAGACGTCAGAGACGTCAGACATCGGGGATGTCAGAGATATGGACCCGGTGAGACCCCGGGCAGCACGCGTTGCTTAATACCGTGAGATATGACGTCTGGAACGTCAAGCGTCTAGGACGCTAGGCATCGGGGATGCCGGAGATGGAAAAATAATAAATGAATATTACTGGATTGATGAAATAACTCTTGGATTGACTTTTGGAATTTGAAACTATGCTTTGGTTTCCGGGCTAAGGCCCTAATGGTTATTTCTAAATAAATATGGGATTATTGGTTTTTGGTGCATGCATATGATTTTACTGAGGGGCATAAATGTCTTATAAATGTTTTTATCAGACTTGTTTATTTTCGTCCACTCACAGCTTTTGTTTTTAATGCCCTTCAGGTTGATTCCGGATAAGACTGCAGCAGAGACTTGAGCATCGCACACCTCCTCCATCGATCCTTACGCACTTTGGAAGCCCGTTTGGGCAATGGCAATCGGTTATCCCTTGTCTGACACCTCTTGTCAGACGGGGGCATGACACATTCCATGGTAATCCCGAGGGGATTGGGATGGGTCGTGTCAAGTGGTATCAGAGCAGGTTTTGCTCTTTTGTGCGCGAAGGTCGAGGGTGTGATGTCTCTTTGGGCTGCTGTTCCGTTGTCAACCTGATAGATAGTTTGAGTTTGTATGGTGGATTGGGTGTGTTTGACCCGATACGCCGTGCATTGATGCGATTCAACCCAAGTGGGGTTGTATACGATTAACTGGTAATGTGGGACCGTCGGTTCGGTCATGTGATGATGGATTGTTGTGCCACTCGGCACAGCTGGTTTCAAGGAACCCCATTTGAATAATGTATTGGAAATGCGAAACTCAGTTGAGTAATGGTCTAAATTGTGGACCCTGGTAGTGTTGGCTAGTGTACGGGGTGTTGGTGCATCGGAGTTAGCCGATGACCTTCGTGGTGGAACCCACGATGGAACCCACATTGAGTTGACGATGGGATTGGATTTGACGTCTATGCGATGTCAAGACCGCGGTGTCGGTCAGGTTGTGGATTTTACTGCAGAAGGCAGTTGGGTTCGGTGGAACCCTAGGGTGTGATTTTGGAACCCTAATTTATAATCGATGGACTGGAAAAGTGAACCTTAAATGAGAACTTGTGCTGCGACGTGCGGCTAAGGTCGTGGATGACCATGTGGATGACTCTAGTGAGTCTAGTCAGGATTATGGGTTTCGATCCACGGATGCGGTTATGAGATAAAATATGGAATCCCGTGTTGGATCGAATATTAGTGTGATGTGTGGATACGGATCTTGACAAGCGATGACTGTTGATCGACAGTTGTGTCGAGATAACTGGCTATCGAGGGTATTTTGTGTGGCTTTCACACTTGTGGATCAGGGGATGTTCAGGGAACGTCCATTATCCTGATGTGCTGATGGCAAAAATCGGAGGTACCCATAGTCGTGGGGTACGAGTGCTGTTACGGGATCGTCGTTCGGAATGAACAGAGATCTAGGGTAACAACTTTGCACACGGTGTGCTAGCATGGATGTTGGTATGTTGGTACTTTTGTGCAAATACTAGTATGGATGCCAGTGTGCAGATACTAGTGTTGATGATGGTGCGTTGGTACTGGTACTAGCACTGGTGCTGGTGTCAGCGATTGTGATGACGATGAGCCACCAGTTGGGGTGCGACTCCGTCATGATGGACACATGATTGGTATCTGCGACTCAGTGGTGGTTGAGTCATGGACTGGATGGGATCCAATGGAGGTTGTGTCGTGTTGGGATGAGTCCCAACCGATTTATGATGACAAGTGATGAATGGATATTAAGGTATGATTGAAACTTGAGGAATCTAGGGATGATGTTCCCTATGTCATAAGAATTGGTGGATTTGGGGAGTTGTTGTCAACTCCGAGATTGGTATGTTGGTATACTTCTTATATCCCCAGAGAGTACAAGGAAATTATTGAAATTGGAAAAGTCGGGGAAACCATTCGTGGTATTGAGGTGTGATTTTGTGATTGTGAATCACTTGGAACCTAAGGATTGAACCTGTATGGTTGAGATGTGAGACATGGCAGTATGGTATGCACATTCAGGCAAAGTTGTGGATATCCCGTTCGGAATCGGGGTGTGTGCGTACATGATTATTGGCGGACGTGAGGTCCGAGTAATGAATTGATTTTGGACACGTGGTGGTCCAAGTGAGGTATGGACGTGGGCAGTCAAGTGGTTGGACTTGACAAATCATTGGGAGCATGTATGTTTCCAACATGGTTGGAACTCCCGATTTGGGGAGAGTTGTGATTGGGAGACGAGAGGAGTGCTCGTTTCCGCATTGGTAATTGGTATTCCGAAGTCATTGGGGTTGACTTCTTATTTCTGCCGTGGCAGATGATGATTGGTGTCGGCGGTGAGTTGACCGCATAAGTTCAGAGTCTCAGTGGTGATGTGTGTTGGTTGTGTCTGCACGAGCTCGTGGTAGGTACCACCATCGAGGGTGGAGGTAGTTGCAGTGGTTGTTGAGAATCGGGGGACGTTCAGAGAGCGTTCATTTTCTTGTATGGATTGTTGGGATGATCGTACCCGGAGTTGTGGGGTACGAGGGAGGCACAGTCCCTCCGAATCGAGCAGAGATAATTGGCGATGATTCGGTACGAGCAGGGTTTTCAGATTGGTTTGGTTCGCACTCTGCATGGCGGTGATGCGTTGGCGATAACGAGGAGAGATGACGAGCCACGAGGTGAGATTATCTCAGTTGTGACGTGCTCATAGTTGAATTCTACCACTACACGACGAGGAGGAGTCGTTAGTTAAAGTAAATTCTTAGGGATTGTGTCGAGATGAGAGGTACGATGGAGATGAACTGGGTGGAACCCAACAGTGGTTGGACTAGACGAGGACTCTGTCCCAATAGCGATTGAGATCATTAAGAATGGACGACACGAGTAGTGTAGTGGGGATTAGTGACCGGTTAGTTAGGTGGTGTTAAGCAGAGATTTGACTACGGATCACAGTAAGAGCCTGTTGTGACTCCTCAGTCGAGCGGTACATCATATTAGGATGAATTGACATTCTTTTGATGTACATAAACGGCCATGAACAGATAGGTGAGTTGGATTGGTTACGAACACGTGGAGGATGTCCAAGGGAGTTAAAGGCGTGGTTTGCGACTGAGTTGGTAGAAGTGCGACCGAGTTGGTAGAGGTGCCCTATAGGGGTAAACATGTGAGTTCGAGGATCCCGAGCGGCTTAGTGCGAAATACGGGATATACTTGGTTTGGTGGATTGCAGTTGACCATAACCCCTGAGTTGAGGACTTGGCACTAGTTTTCTTATGAGACGTGAATACTCCTATAGAGAGTAAGCTTAGTAATCGGAAAAGGGGCATGTTTCCAACGTGATTGGGACTTCGGAATCAAGAGAGGTTGTGTTTGAGACAAAGAGAAGGATACTTGATTCCGAAGTTAGTTGGAGAAGGGTATTCCGAGGTGACAGTTAAAGGGTTCAAGAGGGCGTAGGAACCGGACGGTGTGACTGTGAGTCAAATTGGAATGACTTGAAGAGCAAAAGGTATTTAGCATCACCGGATGTGACGAGTGAGTGTCTGAGGTAGCGAACCCATGTTGGTCTTATGGGCCATCTTATGTTGACCGAGGAAGCTGATAATGGATCCTAGGTGGATCCAGTAGTGTGGTGACGATCTAGTCGATCGAGATGACTTAGATGATTGTGGCGATCGTGAGTCGAGTAGACCGATGTCCGGTCTTCATTAAAGTGAATTACCTTGCTGATTATGATAAGTCAGTGAGAAGACAAGACAGAAGTTGGTTATATAAGTGCATGATCTGTCTTGGGTATGAGAGTAGAGAGTGTGCTGGATTGAGGTACGCCTGGTGACGGAAGGTTTAGGTACGAGCCGTGTTTGGAGCGCGGACAGTAGTGCTTGATTGTACATTACCAAAATGCAGGACCTTGTTAGGCCGAGTAGTGCCTTGATGCTTTTTGTGATGAGGGGGCACCAGTGTGTTGTGCACGTTGGACGATGGGATTGACCATGGTAAATCGGTATGTCGAGTTGAGAGTGCCCCGAGAGTATGAATGTGTTGTAGGTTGGATAGAGTCCGAGATGGACACGAGATGGCGATCAGATTAGATCTGATAGTGACGGTTCGACGAGGATTACGTTCAGGTGTGTACCGAAATAGTGATGAGTTGACTGGACGTTGAATACTATGTACTCGAGCAGAATGGATTAGTAGGGTTCGGTGATTGATGTGCGCGAGGGCTTAAGTCATGGATGACTAAGGGGAACCCTCTAGATTGATTTGGAAATGTTTGGGAGTCCCGATGACGACGATTAGCCCTGTGAGGCTTACGGCACGCAAACCGAGGCGGCAGCTTAGGACGGTTTGTGAGTGGACCTTGATTTCTAAACTGTGATGCATGCATAAATGTTTTATATGGTTTATAGATGTAATTCTATGATGATGATTTGGATGATTGTGAATTATATGGTTTCACATATTTCGAGGTGATTTACGTGCTTGCATGTAAATCGAGATTTTTGCTTTTACACTGATTTTTCGTACTCATAGTTTTGGAAATGATTTCATAAAAGGGTGTTGGATTTGAAAAGGTAAACTCGGGTTCGAGATCCATTTGTTTTGGAAACCTTCGGACACGAAGTCTATTTAGTTACGTTTTCGGGTCAGAGACCCAATTGGTTCTTGAATCGATTTCAGATTTTTAAATATGGACCTGGCACGAGACACCTTTGATTTACGAACTCTCGGACTTGAAGTCCATTTGACTTAACGAGGCATCGGGTCGAAGGCCCAGTTGATTTACGTATCGGGCTCGTGGCCTAGTTGGTTTACGAATCGGGCTCGGAGCCCAGTTGACTTACGTATCGGGAACAAGGTCCATTTGGTTTACGAAATCAGGCACGCGGCCCATTTAGTTTACAAAATCGGGCACGAGGCCCAGTTGGTTTACGATTCGGGCCAGAGGGCCAATTTGTATGTGGATTCGGGCGTAGGGCCCAGTTATATTTTAAGATTGTGATTTTGGGTCAGGGACCCATAAATGGTTTTTATGGTTCATGACGGTTTATGGGGACCGGCATGAAGCCTTGAAAGGTTTTAATGGTTCATGACGGTTTATTGGGACCGGCATGAACCCTTGTAAGTTCTTTATGGCTCATGACAGTTTATGGGGACCGGGCATGAACCCTTGAAAGGTTTTTATGGCTCATGTCGGTTTATGGGGACCGGGCATGAACCCCTGGATCGTAATCTTGATGATCCAGATAGGGGGAGAGTTTATTTCCCTTACTTGGATGTTTGGATATGGGAATGTTGGGACTAAACTTCTTTTCGAGGTAAATCTTGTATGTGTATTACTCGAGCGAGTAGGTTTTCGATGGGGTCGGATTCAATCAGCCTTAATTGTGCAGATTGCGGGATTGGTTCCTTATGAAGTCAATCGAATGCAATGTATCAATCAAATGTAATGAGCAGGTAACCGATAGGTTTGTAATTGGTGCGTCTCGATAGACACGAGTGAGATTTGATGCCAGTTGGCATGAATGGGTACACCTTGGTGGACGTGAGTCGGATGGGTACGTATTGGATTATGTGATTAGAAGTAGACGTATTGATGCTGGTCGGGTGACCGTGAGACTCGAAATTGATAATGGGTTGGAGTTTTGATCTGTCTAATACTGGATTGGACAGATGGACTCCCGAATTGAAACGTGTTTGACTACGAACTAGGTTATAGGCTGGTTGATGGATGGACGTACGTACCCTGTACGTTGTTCGGAGTATGATACTGGGCAGACTTGTGGTGCCTGGTGACGGTATATAAGATATACCAGGGGTACGTTGGTGAGCGTGTTGGTAGTCGGCTTAGTTTCGATTCCATAGGATTAGTCGAGGACGTGAACTGGACATTAGATACCGTCACTGAGTCATGGTACTTCTGATGGGTTTCGTTACACACAGGTCGAGTGAGATGTTGGTAAGTTATTACTCAGGTTGAATGAGTTGGTGGTTGGTATAACCAAAAGTAAGTATAATGTCAGTTTTCGACTGGCGACTGTCAAGTGATGACAGTTTGTCGAGATGTTTCAGCATGGATCTATTAGTGAATTTGGTGACTCCCAGTGGGAGCAGACGTCAAGATAGATTGGTGATTGAGAAAGGAACCGTCGAGTTGTTCGTGTCAACGAAATGGTAGATTTGACAAGTGGTGTCAATTCGGAACGTGTGATTACTGTTATTCAACGTGGTCGAGTGTAGTCGATGCGACGCGAGTGTTAGTGGAACGTCTAGGTGCGAATAGGTATTGTTCTGGTTAGTTGGTGTACAAGTGTACACATGAGATGAGATCGAATTTGCTTTCCACGAGGTGGATATGGAATAGGTATAGTTGGAATTTCGAGGACGAAATTAATTAAGTAGGGTAGGTTGTAACGACCCGTCCCGAATTTTGGGATTAGATTAGTGACTAATCAAGGATTAGTGAGGTTAATCGGTGATTAGTGTGATACTTTCTGAAGGACGACGTGAATGACCGTTTTGCCCCTGGTCGTGGGTAAAATGTTGACTTTTCGTTCTAGTGGTCAAATGGACTTTGGCTGATGACTGTGACATAGTTCGGGATGTCACGAGTTCATACACATGTGGCACGTTCGATTCCGACGTTCGAGGAAGAAATTATGACGTTCGAAATTTCGGGGATACTTTGGTAATTTGGTTGTATAGGGGGTAAAGAGTTGACTTTTTGACTCGGATGTCCGATGGCCGAGGGCCAAGGACCGTTACGTAGATCAGGTCGATACGAATCTATAGACAGACGGCACGCCGAAATTGGACTTCAAACGGAAAAGTTATGGGTCACGGAAGTTCGATTGCACTATGCACACATTACGAGGTAATGATGAGGTGCCAATATCTGATTAGGCAGATATTTAGGTGGGACCCATGGATGAGTGACAAGTGTCACTCATCCCATTAGCCCAAACCCCCAATTTGTGGATCTAATTAATTAAATATTATTATTCTATATTATTTTATAATTTAATTCACCCACCTCTGAGCCCTTTTAGGTGTTTTAAATCCATAAATCGATAGGAATTGAGTAGATAGAGGTTTAGGAATCAAAATGGAATGAATTGGATTCAAAATAAGAGATATTGGATAGTGAACCGGTCGCGCCGGTTCAGACCGGTCCAATTCAGTTCAAACCAGGCGAACCGGGTTCGCTGGAGGAAAAAGTAGGTGAATAGTAATGGCTCGTGGGTTCACGAGCAGCCCCTTTGGGCGGCGCGTGTGGGTGCGTGAAGCATATTTTGGGGAAGTGTTCAATACGTGAAATACTCTATTCGATGTAACGAACATTTTGGAACTATTTTCGTGTCGATCTGACACCGTCTCTATAATGTTCGGGACATCCGAAGGTTTAGGATCGAGTTTAAAAATACATAAAAATTCGGGAAAATTACGGGACTTCAATGAGAGGTTAAGAAGGTAGTTAGTAACCTTCTAGTTTGATTTGGACATGTTTGGGTGTCCCGGTGACGACGATTAGCCCTATGAGGCTTACGACACGCAAACCGAGGCGGCAGCTTAGGATGGTCTGTGAGTGAACCTTGATTTCTAAATTGTGATGCATGCATAAATGTTTTATATGGTTAATAGATGTAATTCTATGATGATGATTTGGATGATTGTGAATTATATGGTTTCACGCATTTCGAGGTGATTTACGTGCTTGCACATAAATCGAGATTTTCGATTTTACACTGATTTTCCGTACTCATAGTTTTGGAAATGATTTCATAAAATGGTGTTGGATTTGAAAAGGTAAACTCGGGTTCGAGACCCATTTGTTTTGGAAACCTTCGGACACGAAGTCCATTTAGTTACGTTTTCGGGTCAGAGGCCCAATTGGTTCTTGAATCGATTTCGGATTTTTAAATATGGATCGGGCACGAGACCCCTTTGATTTACGAACTCTCAGACTTGAAGTCCATTTGACTTAACTAGGCATTGGGTCGAAGGCCCAGTTGATTTACCTATTGGGCTCGAGGCCCAGTTGGTTTACGAATCGGGCTCGGAGCCCAGTTGACTTACGTATTGGGCACAAGGCCTATTTGGTTTATGAAATAAGGCACGCGACCCATTTAGTTTATGAAATCGGGCACGAGGCCCAGTTGGTTTACGATTGGGGCCGGGGGCCCAGTTTGTATGTGGATTCGGGCTTAGGGCCCAGTTATGTTTTAAGATTGTGATTTCGGGTCAAGGTCTCATAATTGGTTTTTATGGTTCATGATGGTTTATAGGGACCGGCATGAACCCTTAAAAGGTTTTTATGGTTCATGACGGTTTATGGGGACCGGGCATGAACCCTTGAACGATTTTTATGGCTCATGACTGTTTATGGGGACCGGGCATGAACCCTTGAAAGGTTTTGAGAAATTTTTTAAATGGTTTTTCGTTTACCATTCTTTATATATGAATTGTCTTCTCCGAGGAAGGTCGTTGGCCTGGGTGGACCCCGGAGTAGTCACGGAGCACTGACTGAGTGGAGTAGCCTCCGTTGGGTTCCTTACTCCCAGAAAGGCTATGGATTATAACCCCCAATTAGGGTTATTGATCTACGGACATTGACCTGGGTGGACCCTGGGGAGACTTGGGTTTTGAGACCCCGGGTAGCATGCGCGTAGCTCTAGATACCGTGATAGGATTGGTTATGTGATATTGATAAAAATGATTTCTTGGTTTTACGAAATTGTGTTTATGATTGATAAATGGATTTGAGCTGAGATCCCACATATGTTTACTATGTTGAGGTTTTCTGTAAATGGTTTTGGGCAGGGGCACGTATGGATTTGGTTGTTTAACATATGTGGTTTGATAAATGGTTTTACTATGCATGCAAGCTTTTTAGTGAAGGGCATAAAGGTCTTTTATAATTTTTATCAACTCTTTTATTTTTGTCCACTCATAGTTTTTTTATTTTCAATGCCCTTCAGATTCAATACGGTGCGGACTGTAGCAGAGACCGAGACATCACATACCTCCTCCGGATCCTGGAGTACTCTGGGAGCCTTCGGGCTAAAGGTTCAAATTTTTCCTGGTCTGACACTCCGTGTCAAACGGGATCAGGAGCGTCTCTCGTTAATCCCGGGGGGGATTGGGACGGTCTAACACTCTGTCGTTGTAGGGCTCGACATCAGAGAGGAAGAGCCAGGTGCAAACGACGCGAATCTCAGGTTTTTCTCCGTCTTGTAACAAAATCGGATCAAATTTGATTTTGGGTTTCGATGATCGATCATGATGGTCTTGCGAAGAATGGAAGTCATCGGTAGAATGGGTCGCCTGCGTCTCGACGTCGTTTCGCCTTTGAAGCCGCATGAAGAAAACTGCCCAGGAACAGCCAAAGCTTTCGGTCTCCCTGCGAGTTTTTCGCTGTTCGACCTAAGAATCCGACCTAGAGAGGATGACGATGAGGACTAGTAACTGGGTTCGACGTCTGCGTCAATTTGACGTCTCTGAATTCGGGCCGATTCAAGACTTCGTCAGTCTCCGTTGAGGGCCCTTTGATGGCCATCCGTGAGTGCCATTGGAGTTCTTCACTCCCAGCGAGACAATGGCGGTGAGGCTTATTTCTCAAATGAGTTTGTAGGTCTCAATCTCCAAGAAAGAGATTATGGACGACGATCCTAAAAATTAGGCAATGGGTAAATTTTCTGAGAATTTGGGCGAAGCAATTTTCTCTGTTGATTAGGGCTCGTGCTGATAACATGTTGTGAACGCAAAATGGTTGTCCCATTCATTCAGTTAAACCCTCTTTATATAGGAGTACAGTTAGGTTACAATACATGGACAGAAACGTCCTTACATAGAAATAGGCATACACTTTCATATATTTACAACAAATAATACATTATAAAAAATTCACATATGTACATATAATATATAAATTAATAATCTTTTTAATACATATTTCTTGTTATATGACTATTAGACATTTCTAAAATAAAATTTGATCATTATCTTTTTCTTCTTAGAAGGATGGCATTTTAGACATCATCTTTAACTTTTCTTAGCATGATAAGTTCTAATATGATTTTTTTTTATTGTAACAAAAAATTATTCAATATTATCTTAACTTTGAAAGCTTCTTTCTATAAAATAGGCTCGATGATATAATTTGTTGGCACAAAGACTATTAATTTATAGGGGTTCAATTATAGGTTATAACGAGGAATTACTGAATGAAAACAGAAAGCAGCAAAAGGAAAAATTGAAATCATCTTATTGATAAAAAAAAATGGAAACATCTTGTTTTATTGGGGCAAACATAAAAGGAAAAACACTAAAGGCTTATTACTCAAAATGCTTTCTTAACCGGACATTGAATATCACTTTGCTCCCGAATCAGATTTAGTTCCAATGTGCTGCCAGAACTGCACTTCTGTTACCTTCGTTGGTCTATTCCGTTAGTCATGTTAGTGGCACCGTCGGTAATTCCTACATGTCAATACGTGATTAGTTTAATATTTTTAAAAAATTATTACAATTAACACACAAAAAAAATTAGGAAGAATATGTTGAATAGTGAATTTGGGTTGCATCATCTTCTTCCTTCTTCAACTAATAAAATCCAATCCTAAATTCTAATCCCAATCTAAATTTGATGGTAATCTGAATTTCTTAAATCCCCAATCTGCAAACAAATTCCAAATTCTAGATCTGCAAAAAAACAAAAATGAAGAACATTCTAATATGGGTTTTTCTTCGCCCAATCTGACGACGCAAAGTGCATGCAACAATACATTATCCTATATACTAAAACAGTTGTTCCCTGTACTGTTAACGAGCAGTGCATTTCCACTAATGCCCTCTGGTTCCGTTTCTTCTTCTTTCTTCGCAAGTTTTCGGCCGGCTCTATTTTCTTTCTTTTTCTTCTTCTTTCTTCGCGCTTCATCAATCTTCGTCAGCTGTTTTCTCTCATTTTCTTCGGTATCATCAAGTTTCAATCATCGTCTTCATCTCCATCATTGCCATCGCCTTCACCTCCGCCAACCATCTCCCATCATTGACTTATCATCAGTCGAATTTCTCTTCACTGATGTCATCATCGTCGCCATCGAACTCAGTGCATCACCCTTTGTAGCTGAGCCCCTCCACCGCGTCAACAACGAGCCATTAAGACCAGAGGTAAGCCGAAATTTTCCTTCTTTAGCCTTCTCCGATGTTGGGTATTATTTTCAAATTTCTCGATCTCTCTTCACTTCTTGCTTCAGGATTTTCTGAGTCGCAGAACATCCAAGATCAAAGAAATTGACCATGATTGAACTTGATAGCATCAACCCTAACATTTATCAACCACCCTCCATCAATTATTTTCTCACCCATCATCAAGGTAAGATTTTAGGTTTCAATTAATTCATGATCCAATTAAGTTATTGGGTTCATTTTCTTGATTTTTTTGACACATGTTCATTTTCTTCTCCCTCCTTGCTATGTTGGCATTCTGGGTTGTGAATTCCGATTGGTTTTGATCTGCCTGAATCGCATGTGTACCCAGCATGTAGCAATATCTTCAATGAAATGATTTTAATTCTGTTTGTTTGAGCTTTTAGGTACTTCAATTTTCTCCATCAATCAATTTCTTTCCAATCGACTATAAGGTTTGAGGCTTTACTCACAAAATTTAAGGTACTCAAGAGATGGATTTTTTTTAAACTAATATGATAATTAACTGTGTTATTGGTGTGTTCTTGGTAATCAATTTCTTGGCTTACTTGGTGTTCTCTGTAATTTGAATTGACAGATGATGATGTATGTAAAAATTTTGTGTCATTTAATTTTGTTTATTCAAAGTCAACATTAGATTGTATGACTTAGCTTGCAATTGTATCTTTTAATTGATTCATGGTTAAGTTAGATTATTTGTTTCATTAAAAAAAACTCGGATATTTAAGAAATTAAACTTTATCTTTATCGTTGTAACTAGATTAATCATCTCATCAGGGAATTCCACTGAAGTTCCCGGAAATGCTGTTATCCTGTATATACTGCCTCAACCAACAACTGAAAGTAAAAGGTTGTCTTTCTCTGGTCTTATTTCATGATTGGTTGTTGTATAATGACTTAGTTGTAACTAATTCTTGAGTCATATATTGCAATGCAGAGTTCTTATAATATTTAGAGATGGTATCCTATATTTATGGGGCATTTGAGAAAGCCAATTTCTATTTTATGCAGGTGTCAATGCATTGCAATCATCACTTCACCCCGAAGGGAGAAAGGTGACTTCTGCATGCTGGGCATGTCCCTTTGAAAGTATGGTTGTTGTGGGGTACAACAATGGAAAAAGTTTCACCTAGAGTAGTCGAAGAACTATGTTACCAACAACATACAAACTACTCCAATTTCTAAATTCCATCTTGAATTTAAGTTGGACAAAATTCCTATAGCATCTTTAAAATGGGTTTATGCATATGGGAAGGGAAGCCAGTTATATGTTCTTGCCTTCTTGGTGCATCCGACATTGCCTCTTCAAACATGTTGCAGGTACTGCTGTAACGACCCGTCCCAAATTTCTAGATTAGATTAGTGACTAATCACAATTAGTGAGGCTAATCCGTGATTAGTAGGGCGAAATCGGACGAACGATGCAAAATGACCGTTTTACCCCTGATGGTGCCAAAACGTTGACTTTTCATTCGGGCTGTCAAATGGACTTTGACCGATGACCGTGACGTAGTTCGTGACGTCACGAGTTCGTAGACAGGTGGCACGTTCAATTCCGACGTTCGAGGATGAAGTTATGACGTTCGGAAGCCCAAGGGCATTTTGATAATTTGGGTGAATAGGAGGTCAAATGTTGACTTTTTGACCGGGAGGTCCAATGGCCGAGGGCCAAAGACCGTTACGTAGATAAAGACGATACGAGTTCGTAGACAGGCGGCACGTCGAATTCGGACGTTCGACGGTGAAGTTACGGTTCACGAAAGTTTCGGGATACTATTCCCGGCGACACATTTTACGAGACAAAAAGTGCAGTTTTGTCTCTAGTGGGCCCAGATATTTGTCCTGATGCCCAATGGATGAGTGACAAGTGTCACCCATCCAATGGACACCATATT
This sequence comes from Prinsepia uniflora, assembly GCA_032719365.1. NCBI lineage: Eukaryota > Viridiplantae > Streptophyta > Magnoliopsida > Rosales > Rosaceae > Prinsepia > Prinsepia uniflora. Next base: position 30,276,171 of record CM064874.1, read on the forward strand.
TCATTCATGCACCAAACCATTCACCCGTGCATCCATTTTCCATTTTTCCTCCAACCAAACCCGATCCCATTTCTCACCCAAACCCATTCAACCCTTTCCAATGATCATATAAGAGAGAGCAGAGAGAGGATGGATCGGTGGACGCTGGCGGCCGGCCAGGAACGGCGCCGCCGTGGACGGCGGGGGAGGAATGCACGGTAAGCCCGATAAACCCATTTTTCTTCTATTTTTCGATTTAGACATTATGGTTGCTATTAGTTGATGAGGATGAGTTTATTGAGGTTGTAGGAAGGTGTAGAGGGTGTTTTGGACGGCGGTGAAGGGCTGAGCAGCCCTGGGTGCAATCGGGAAAATTGAACTGTGGATTTTCGTGGGTTTTAGGGATTCTAATTAATTGGGTTAGGTTCCTAGGACGATTATAGGAAGGTTAGGATTGATTAGGATTGAAAATGGTGAAAAACTGGGCCGGAATGAGCCTGGCCGGTTATGCCGGTCCAGTTGCAGGGGTTGGACCGGACCGGCCGGCCCAGACCGACTGTGCGAGGTTGAAGGTGGTGACGTGGCATGACGAGGTGGCACCTGTCAGATTGTCAGGTGACGTGGACCACTCATCAGTCAACACGTGTCACATGTCAGCGCACAATCAGCACTGACATGTCAGTGACGTGGCCCAATCAGGGGCTGATGCGTGGTACATACGTGGACCAGTGCCGTGATGACACGTGGCACATGTCAGACTGCCACGTGGCACTGACAGCTCAGTGACATGGACCAATGGGAGCGTGACACGTGGCACCTGTCAGATGACGTCATGCTGACGTCAGCAGTGACGTCAGCGATGATGTTAGCAGGTACTGTAGCAGCGTTGACCCACGCATTGACCAGGCGCGTGGGGGCGCGTGTGAACAGTGTTTTGAGTGGGCCCAGTGTCATTTTAAAGGTTTCGACGATCCGAATCCAATGGTGGTGGTTTTAGGTCGATCGGAGATCGTTAAGTTGGTCAAATTGAGGTTTTTCACCTCGAGAAACGTGTACGGGGCACGTTGACTTTTCCGGGAAAGTTTAGGGTTTTTAATATGGACTTGTATAGGTTAGTAGTAACCTTTGGATATGGTTTGGACAGGTCAGGATTATCTGGAGAGGTCGGATTGGCTCGGAAGAGCCGTATGGCACGCAAATCGAGGCGGCAGCTCGGACGGTCTGTGAGTGGACCTTGTTTTCTAAATTGGTGCATGCATAAATGTTTATTATATGTTTTAAATGCTTGTTTGTAATGCCATGGGTGCATTTGTATGTGGTTACGTATAAGCACGTATTTCGAGGTTTCGACCTTATACGGTGCTTATACGGGTCCGTATTTCTTTATTTATTTAAATGATTTGATTTTGGATTTCTAAAAAGATAAACTCGGGTATGAGACCCATTTGGTTTTGTCTCGGGCATATGACGCTATTTACGACCTTCGGGTCTAAATCGTGGTCGCGACGGGTGCTATGTGCATGGCGATCAACGATACGACGCTCGCCTCCGGATTGGGATATGTTCCTTCCGGAGAGGTCACGATGCACGATTCGTGGTCGGGCAGCCTGGGGAGGCTCGACTTCGGAGTGCTGACGGTTCAGGATAGCGATCGGTGATGAGTGCACCATGATCTTATGGTGGTCGCGTCGGTTGATTTGTTCACGGCGACATACCAGGATTGAGGGCGGTCCTGGATGGATGGTTGCACGCATCACTATGATCGGAGTCGTGACTGACCCTTAGATATCGGGTAGGATGCCTAGTTGAGTCATATGTTCGGGCACGAGACCTAGTTATTTTACACTGATGATTTCGGGTCAGGGACCCTAGATAGATTTCCAAGTTCATGACGGTTTATGGGAACCGGCATGAACTCTGGAAAGGTCATTGTGGTTCATGACGGTTTATGGGAACCGGCATGAACCTTTGTCAGGTCATTCTGGTTCATGACGGTTTATGGGAACCGACATGAACCCTGGTTAATGGATGTTGTGGATCATGACGGTTCAAGGGAACCAGGCATGAACGTTTATGTTTTGTATATATATATGTATTCATATATCTTCCTTTACTTCTATTATCTCCTCCGGGGAGGGTCGTTGGCCTCGGTGGACCCCGGAGTAGTCACGGAGCACCGACTGAGTGGAGTCACCCCCAGTTGGGTTCCTTACTCTCAGGAAGGCTATGATTACTATTACCTCAGGTAGGGTCAGTGGTCTACGGACATTGATCTTGACTTTGAGAAGACTCGGATTGAGACCTGGGTAGCACGTGCGTAGCTTTGGAAACCGTGACAGGATTGGTTGTGTGAATTATATGTATATGTGATGTATGCTATATATGATATATGATGTGTGTTTACACAGGTTTTGGGCAGTGGCCCGTATGGTTAGTTTCTTATGATTTGGGCTGAGTCCCTTATGGATTTGGGCAGTGGCCAGTGTACTTGGTTTCATTGTGGTTTTCTGGATAAATGGTTTTCGAATACATGCATGCTTTTTAGTGGAGGGTATAAAGGTCTTCTTTATGAAATATGTTTTTATAAAATCTTTATTTTTGTCCACTCACAGTCTTTCTGTTTTTAATACCCTTCAGGTTGGATACGGTGTGGACTGTAGCAGAGATCGAGATATCACATACCTCCTCCGGATCCTGGCGTACTCTGATAGCCCAGGAGGGCAAAGGTCGGAAATATCCCTTGTCTGACACTTCGTGTCAGACAGGAGCAGGGTCATCCCGCACTAATCCCGGGGGGATTGGGATGGGTCCTGTCAACTGCACTTATAGAGATTGAGTTTATTGTCTGATGGATATGCTATGTATTTGTAGGGTCTTCTTAATTTGTGGAAGGCTTTTTACGAAGTTATTTCATTTTCCTTGATTAGTTTTAGTTTTGGATTTTGATAATTTAAAATTTCTGTAAAAGAAATTATTTTTATAATTTTAATTTCATAACTGCTTTGAAATATGGTAACAAATTATTGCAAGTTCGTTTTCATTGAGACTGAGGAAGAGCATAATTTGAATTGTGGTTGTTTCTATGATTTTTCCAGATATGGTGACTTTATGATTTTGAATGTTTATATTTCCATTTTAGTATCAAATTATTCCAAGTCTTCAATTTTCACTTTGTTGTTTGCTTTCATTGATTTATTTCTATGTTTCACACCTTCCATCACTGCTCCAAATTCACTGTCTGTTTGTGTACAATTTTTCTATGATGTTGACTACGAGACTTTTACAATTGTGCTCATGGTTTGTTTTTTTATTTGGATTTGTTGTCATGGGGAGGATTACCTTGCTTCTGCATAGGATTCCATTACAACATTTGTTTATTTACAATGTTTTTTATGATGTGGAATATGAAGCTTTTCAAATTGTGTTAATGGTTTGGTTTTCATTCGTATTTGTTTGTACTAATCAGAGCACCATCTGGGTTGTTGCTGGCTTCCAGACAAGGTCACAGCTTTTCCCTTTTTTCCCTTCTCGATTTTCATTGTATTGGTATTTGGTTGCTCTTCTTCTATTTAATATTCGGAGTTTGGTTATTCATGTGGGGTTTCATTAGTGATATGAATGTATTGTTGTTTTTTTGTATTCAGCATGTCTACATATGTATAATGTTGCAAATGTTTTAGTCTCCTAACTCTTATCAAATCTAGAAATTTTGATTTTCTTACCAAATCTAAATGCACAACTAATATAGTGATCTTTATAACTTTTTTACTCCTTGTAACATGGTTGATTTTAATATAATTGATTTGTTTTCCCATTTTGGTGATGGATTTCTTGCTATTTGGATGCTTCGTGCTTGCTGTGTTTGAATTTCTTGCTGTTGGGACTTGGGTGTATCTATCATCTAAGATTTGGATTTGCAGGTTATTACAATAGGGTTGAAGAGTTTGGTGATGTTTGATTTCAGTTTTAAGTTTTCGTATAGTTGTACAAATTTTTCTTACACTTAAATTCTCAATCCAAATATGAAATAGGGTATCATGGAATTTTTGCTGTATTTGGTTTAATGATGTACGTTTGTTCTTTAGTTGAATTAGTTAGGAAATTTTCACGTGTTGATGATGTTTTCAAGTGTGGTTTGTATACTTTTTGGACGATCAAATATTCTTATTTATGCTCATTTGTGAGCTTTTACTCATTACAGGATTTTATTATAGTTTTGGTACTTTCGATCTTAACCTGCAGCAACGAGCGGGCTACCTTGCTAGTTTGATCTAAATGCAGACACTATTTTAAAGCAAAGTGCATGAAACAAGCTTATTATGAAACATAGTGCTAATCTATCTCTCGTACACCTCATTTATACATCATGTCCCATCAACTCGTTGGCAAAATAATTCTGAATTTGCTCAGATCTAGACTGTTCTTCTTACCTTTTCCAAATCCATGAACATGAATTTACAAATTAATTGCCTAGACAACCAAACATTACAAACACTAAATTCCCAAGTGATTATGTAGTGATCCTACGCGTGAGGAGAGAGAGGTTTCTCTACCTTCTCTCTAAGTCTCCTCTAACCTTTTGAAACTCTAGCAGCCGCCGCCGCCCCCTCCTGGGGTTGGTGGCAGCGCCCCTCCCTTTTTCTTCTCTTTTTTTTCTTTTCTATCCATCTTTTCTTTCCCTCCTTTTTTTTCCTTTCCCCTTCCATGCCTCCCTTGTTTTTGCGTCTGGTTTTTTTTTCCCTCTCCTGTTTTTGTTTCCGTTTTGGTGTGATCTGGGAGGCTGGAAGTGCGTTGGCCGTCTGCTACTTTGCTCCCTGCGCAGGGCTGTGGTGGAAAGGGCAGCATGTGACTTGTTCATTGTGGAAAACCCATATTAGGTTCTTGAATATTCTCCATTTTGTTTTTTGCAGATCTAGAATTTGGAATTGATTTGCAGGAATTTGAGAATTTTAAATTATCATCAAATTTAGATTGAGATTAGAATCCTCGGATTTTATTAGTTGAAGGAAGAAGACGATGGAACCCAATTTCACTATTCATCATCTTCTTCCTAATTTTGTGTGTTAATTTTATTTTATTTTTTTATAAATAACTGAACAACTAATTATGTATTAACACGTAAGGATTACCAATGACTTCACTACTAACATGACTAACGTAATGGTACAATATAGATAACCAAAGTGCAATTCTGATAACACATTAAAATGAAATTGAATCCAAGTAAAATAATATTTAATATTCAATTAAGGGAGTATTTTAAATAATAAGCCAAGCACTAAATGGTGCCAAGAGTATTCGCTACCAAATTTGCCTCGAGGGAATGGACTGAAGCCTATTTTCATCCCAATAAAAAAAACACAAAACTGTTTCAAGACCATCAAAAAACAATTCAAAATGCCAACCAATTATATTCCCCATCATATATTCATTAAATCAAGGTCAGAATCATTATACAACACAAATTTCTAAATATACATTTTGTAGATTCATTGAAGTATACAATACACGTAGCTAGCGCACTAGAAGCTCATCCCACCACCAACTAGAACCAGAATGGTTGGGACTGCATTCATTAGATGGAGTTCAAACTTAACAGCAGTCAATAATAGAATTACCTTGAAGGATGCCATGCTACAAATTTCAGTTACAAATTCGCATCTGCCTCAGAAAATCTGTCGTGCTTTAGAAACGAAATTAGTTACCCTCTACACCGCCTCAATCTAGCTTCTCGAAGACCCATGTTTGGTTGCTGAGAATTGATTTGTGTCAATGGAAGCGTGGGATTTCGTTCTCAAACTTGGGGGAAGTAGTCTTAATGGGAGCCCATATATCTGCACCATTACTTTGAGCTACTCCATCGGTACACGAAACGGGAACAAGGCAAAGTCCTCTGCTTCTCAAGCTGTATGGCCCTAACTCCTGAACACAAAAATTATAAATTAAGCACAAAGTCAGACTAATTATGCCCAATATGAAACATTGGTTCTCCGTATAAACTACAATAATCTGCTGCTTGTGCAGAAGCTCAAGCTCACCTGCATCTTAGCTGGTGGTGCACTTTGGAGGTATGGAGCGCTCAGCACCTAAATGCACCAACAAGAAAGTCAAATCTGTCACATTTTTAAGCAGTAGATCTGAAAACCCCGTCGTTACACATGATTATAATTTACAGACCTCAAGCCAAAATTAAAGTTATTCATCTTTATTCTTTTTGCAGCAGATTTAACAATTCTATGGTAGTTCTTTGCTTCACTGTTTGAAGTCCCATGAAAAATGTCTCATCCATATCACAATATAAAATGAAAGGGAATTATGTATTTCTCTACCTGTTCACATATATTGTAATGAAATTTTGGGGGAAAAGAAAAATTCAAGTTTCACATTTTACAGAAACTGAAAACACATAAAAATGAATTCTTTATGTTTTATTTATACAAGGTAAGCAAAGATTTTCCGGGTAAGAAACAACAAGTCTGCAAAATTCAGACTCATAAGAAACTAAGGTGAAATTTAAGTAAGGCTACATCAGACCAATCACAAATTTGAGCATACATTTAATTATATACGGTAACTGCTCAAATCTTATATGGTAATGCTAAACCTTTCAAATGCTTGCCTTCATACAAAGGGTACAAATATATGATTCTTAAACTAGACTACATCAGACCAATCACAAATTTGAGCATACATTTAATTATATATGTAAATATCAGTCACCTGTTACGAAGTTGGGTACTAGGGTAGGTGTTCACTTATAAGTAGAATGAGCAGACTTACCTTAACTTGTTCATGAAGGAAGCGTATGTAATCCATTGCCTCCAGAAGGACAGAAGCTGTATCTGTCTGCAGTAAGACAAGAGAACGTTAGACGCACAGATGTAAATACAGCAAAAGCGCTTCATATAACATGTTCGCTTTGCTGCTGAAGCGTGCGATGGCTGGAAGGAAGACCTCTAAACAATACAAATTCCATGAGATGAGTTGATAAGGAATAGCTAATTTCGTAACACTCCATTCTAAATCATGCTTCAAATTTAAAAAATTCAACGGAAAGGATTCATTTATTCTGTATACCTTTCCATATGGCGAAACAAGCTGTTGCAAAGCTACAATTTTTTCACCAAGCTTCTCTTTCCTCTCCTAAAAACAGATCAAACGAATCAAAATATAAGTAGCTCACAATATAATGTATACAGAAGTGAAAACCGTAGCATCTTCCGGAATAGAATTGCTTTCATCAGAAACTAATAACCACATTAAGTGAATCTTAGACCACAGAGAACTGCGTGCGTTCACCAAGTCAGTTTAAATTAGTCCCTACAGAAACTACTGACAGCTGATATATTTTCTGCATTCTTGGAGTCACAAGTGTACCACTTTTAAGCATCTTAAGATCATATGTGGGAATTTAAGAAATTAATTATACCGGTGTACCATTATGTTAGAGGTAAGGTAGCACGGAAAGCATAGTTCTTAGATTTTATAAAACAATTCTATTACCTATAAGGTGAAAACTTAAAGTTTCTATTTTAAAACAAGTGGTTTTTTGAAGCCAGATTGGGTCCCAATTACCAATTAAGTCTCTCTCTCTCTCTCTCTCTCTCTCTCTCTCTCTCTCTCTCTCACACACACACACACACACACACACACACACAAGAGCAATATCAAGTCATATGAGTGAAAAACTAATATGACACATCATAATACACACTTATCAAACAAAAGAAAATTGGAGGACATTAAACCCTTGTGAAATGCCTAAATCAGTCTTATGTCATTCAGATTCAAGAGAAGTAAACACACAACACACCGACAAATGAAATAAATGAGGGTTCCAAACCGCAAGAACGGAAAAACCTGGGAGGGAAAGAAGGAAAAGAAACCTTTGTGGAGATTGATAAATCACTCTTATGTCGCTTGGATGCAAGAGCAGTAATACTGCTTTGGTCAACAGAGCAGGGGCTTCTTTTGTTTTCTGTCATCTTTCTTACATCTATCCCTTCTTCCCCCTAATTTATCATAACAAAAGGAACCATGTTTAAAACGAGAAGAGCTTTAACAAAAACACACCCAGTAATGAATGTTAACCTAACACAAGCACCAACAGAAGATAATTGCATCTAAAACTTCATTGTTTTGGATAAGATGAATCCATCAAGTATTTCACTCAATGGTGAAATATAGCAAGCAGAAAAAAAAATGAGATAATTATTATTTTCTGGTCATAATCATTATACATATTTGTCATTATGTTTTATGATTGAAGGTGCCTTAACTCAAAGGGTGGAAAACGAATAATTAATCTTACCACACTAAAGAATAGAAATGATCTAACAGGAATTTACGTATCCATCCTTATAATACTCACTACGGATCTATTAAACTTTTAAACATATTCATTATAACACTAAACTTTTACACTCCAAACAGCAGCACCTTTCTTATGACAGCATTTACAGAAACAGATGCTCTACTACTTCAATGATGTTAGAAAACAAAACAAATATATTAGGTATGAAATGAGCTAACACTTGGTGACACCATAACAAGAGATAAACCATTCTTTTATTTTAGTCTGAAAACAATACCCATGAAGCTTTCTGAGAAGGTGGTACATCTTTTACCTCCTATGAGGCACATGAATCGCAAGGTTCCATGCAAGCCTTGGAGAAAACAGAGAAATCGTGTCCATGGGTAGAAACTGCAGGATGGCACCCATGCAGCAATGCTCGAAAAAGATTACAGTTGACCGACCGACAAGTTTGATTTTGATACCAACCATCCATTATCATAACTAATTTTCTGTACTTACAAGCATGATGCCATTCTCTGAATAATTTATAATAATCAATTTTTATATGAGCCGTACACGACGGCATACGAAATATATCTGCATTTTTTTTTATTTATACGACAAACAAAACATGCACTGTTTTGGTCAGTGGGTTACCCTCAATTCGACACAAAAATTGCAAGGACAATATAGTATCAATATACGTAATCTATTAGTGCCTGCTACCATATAGAAAAATGAAATCACAAATGACTCAAAATTGTGAACTCACAAATAGACAACAGCTCCATCGTCCGATGAGAACACAATCACCTACTATTATTAAACTAATAAATAAACAAACAGATAATTCACAATATTTTATACATCAAGTTTAAAAGTCCTTTGGTCCGTGATTTCATTAATCCAAAGACATAAATCAACCACCCAGATGCTTAAATTGAAAAGGGCTTACATGATTCAATAAATACACAAAAAAAAACACAATAACAGAATCACAGATAAATCTTCTGCGAGTTTACTCGGAACGAAATGAAATTATTAAATGATTTTGGCGGGCCCAGAAAAAATTGATATACTAATAGTGTTGAATTGAACCATGGAGATAGCGATGAGCCTAAGTAATTAGTACGACAGTTGGCATACACAATCTTCCAGCCTCATTAAATATTAGAGATTTTTTTCATAATCAATAACAAAATATACATATATCATACATTCAAAATTTATGAAGAATTACTATGAGAAAAATGATGTGCTTGTAAAATAAATTACACTCTATTATAGAATTAACATATATTAATTAGAGATTTACCAAAAAAATTATTACCCTCATCCTCATGGGCAAAAGTTGAAAAGAAACTTCGATCAAGTTTAAGAACTCACCGAGAACCTAGCGCCTGCATTGCAGAGAGAGCTAACAATCATACTTTGAGCACCCAGTCCAAAATCACCAAGTGGAAAAACCCACCAATACCCGCTTCCCACAATCAACAAAAATTGCAGATTATCAGAAACAGTGACCCAGTAACTCAAACATTCCTCTCACCCTTTCTCTCAATTTAACTTTCTTCGATTTTACTTTGTGAAGTTTGATAGTTTACATAATAATAGTACCCGAAATTCACCAGAACTTTATCCAAAGTAAGAGAATCTGTGAATTATTCAACCAACAAACTTCAGGACATCAGTGGAAATACTGAAATCAAGCACTGAAAGAGAACATTTTATGTCAACTACCGGCAGAGGGAGCTTCGCTGGAAGGACTTTGGATTCTGCAGAGAGATAAAGAGGGAAAGAGAGAGCAGAGAAGCTCAGTATGAAAGACTGAAAACTGAGGGAGAGAAAATGGAAGGCCTTTCAAAGTGTTTTATAAAGTTGAAGAAATTGTTTTTGAAATAAGAAAACTACTATATTTTATTTTTGTTATTTTTAAGTTTTGGGTTTGTGAAAGAAAAAAAGAAAGTTGAATTTATTTGACAGCTAATATACAACCGGACAGAAGGAAGAGAAAAGTTGGTAATTTAACCCAAGATGACTTCATTTTTCTGACCATAGTTAAATGACCTTTTTGTACTTTTATTTTTTTTTCATTTTCAAAGGTTTTGATTTGAGGCCGGTAGTACTATTGATCTGGTAATAAGCATAATTGCTTCAGCAAAATCCTCGTATAAGTAAAAGTTAAAAGATACTTGAAGATAATTTTGGGTCAGTGTGTTTAGTGACAAAAACAATTCAGTATGGTTTCAATTTTTTCATTTGATCACGGAAGAGTTGTTAAGAAATTATAAGTACCCCCCACTGTTCCAATGATCCAGCGGGACTCACTGCACTAGGAAGGCCGTTGTGCGTGGACTCACTAACTGAATCTGAACAACGAATTTCGTACATCAAAATGTGTGTGGAGGTTGATGCTTCTAAATCATTGGTGGATTCCTTCGACGAGATGGAGGAGAAATTCCTAACTCATCACAATCCCCTTCGATTATCGTGAGATATGCCATGTTCCCATCTGACACCACAGGTCAGACTAGGGATAAAACCGTAACTCACTCGGGGTTACCAGCGTGCGCAATGACTTGTGGAGTCCGCGGCGGCATGTGATGTCTCAGTCTCTACTATAGATCGCATCCGCGATCAACCTGAAAGGTATAAAAAATTATAAAAACTTTGAGTGGACAAAAATAAACAGTTTGTAAAATCATTTATCGAAAATGACATTTATACCCTTCACGTAAAAACATGCATACATCGAAAAACAGTATTTAAAAAACTTTCTTAAAAGTAACTCATATTGTTTTTTCAAATCAATACACAGTGAAAAATGCTTCTCAATCAAAACCATTTCTTCAGTAGGGTCTCAGCCCAAAACCAAATCACGTAGAGTTTCAGCCCAAATCAAAACCAAGTGGGATCTCAGCCCAAGACCATCTTATAATCATCTTAATAGGGCCTCTACCCGAAGCATAGACTCACATCCGGAGTCTCATGAAAACATGGGTAACCAATCCACTTTATTCAATATCTAGCAAATCAACTCAATAGTCACGATATCAGCGCTATGCGTGCGACTCAGAATTATACGTCCGAATATACACTTGGCTCTGGAGCCTGTGACTCGACGTCTAGGTGTTCTAACTTAGGCTCGGAACCCTTGGCTCGACGTCAGAGCGATGGCATTTACAGGCTCGGAGCCCCTAGCTTGACGTTTGTAAAATGTCCATCTTTGACACTCCTGCATGCAGTGTCCCCGTGACCTCTCCAGGATCTATGACGTATGGAGGGTACAATCACATCATAGAGGATGGTATTGTGGAAAATATTTCACAAATCATCTCAAAATGTCTCAATGGGACCCATGTCCAGAATATAGTTTCATCAAATCAGTTTCCACAAAACCATCATAAAACAGTGTTAAATTTTTTTTATCAAATCCAGGATTCTAAGAATCCTATCAAATCCAATCTCGTAAATCCATAACAGAGACACAACCCAAAATATCATATCATAAATCATAACTAGGTCACAAACCCGATATACCATCTCATAAATCAGAACTGGGAAACAAGTCCGATATATCTCACGTTTGACTATACTCTAAGTCAAACCATAAATCAACTGGGACACATGCCTGAATATCATTTCCAAATCCGAAAACCATTTCACAATTCAAATCACTTTTCTCAAAATCACCCTTGACTATAATCTAAGTCAAGGTCAAGATCCAACAAGGTCTCATGCCCGAAATGTCAATTTCACGCATCTCTGTGAAATCATTCAAAATCGATAATTACAACATTATTCAACTCATGATCCAACCAACATATAAATCATCATGCAACCATTGCATCTAAACCATGTTCATAAAACATATAAAACATTTATACATGCATCATATTTATAAATCAAAAAGTCTACTCATTGACCGTCCATGCTGCGCGCTCACAATCCGTGTTGTACTCTGAGGGTAATCCACAACCTCCGGACGTCCGGTCCTCTCCAAATCATATCCAAGGGTCACTAACCATCTATACAAGTTTATTACATAAACTCTCAAAACTCTCGGAACAGTAAACGTGTCCCGAACACGCTTCCCGAGGCTAAAAACCTCTAAATGACCTATCAAAACAATCTTCGATCGACCTGAAACCACCACCATTGGATTCAGATCATCAAAACTCTTTGAACAATACCAATTTAACCTCAAAATTCGTACCCACACGGGCCCTCACGCGTCAGTCAAAGTCCACACAGCGCTGGTCAACGGTTGCTGACGTCATCTGCTGACATCAACCTGACAACTCTAACATTTGACAGCTCTGACAACATGACACGTGTCACTCCCTGATTGGTGCCACGTATCACTGACAGGTCTGACACCCCTCTTACACACTGCCACGTGGCACTACCCCATTAGTCCACATGGTCTGACAATGCTGACATGGACTTGCCACATCAACTGCCACGTCTTGACACCCTACCACGTCGCACCCTATCACTGGTCCACGTGGTCTGACATGGCTGATGTGGACCTGCCACGTCAACTGTTGACTGGACCTGAAAACCTCTGTTAGATCGCCACGTGGGACCATCTAGTTGGCAACGTGGCCTAACAAGAAGATGTGGACTGCCACGTCATCATCGTCTTCTTTCAGACGGGTCGACCCGTTTGACCATAACGAGTCGATTTGACCAGGGGCCTCGACCTGGTTAGAACTCACTCATTTCTCAACCTTTTACTGCTATTTTCTTCCTAATGACTCGTCTTTAACCCAAGAATCTATCCCTAGCCTCAAACATAAAAACAATGCTGAAAACTTACCTGTCAAGATCGAATTCCCATGGCCAAATTACAACGGTGCTTCCATGGCTGTCCAGAGGTCCTCTGCCACTCATTCTTGTTCCTACAAGTTCGTACGAGCTCCCAGATCAAGTCCAAATCATTAGAACCAGCCCCAAACATCTAAAACTCAAAACCCGAATTCAAGCACCCACGACTTACCTTGTCCTGCGTTTTCCAGCCACCTTCATGACGGCTCCGCCCTTCCTGTCATCCTCTCACGACCTCTCTACCTCCCTCTCTTTTTGTCTCACTCTCAGCCAATAACAGATGAAGATGATGGTAGAGAATTGGGGTGGGGGTTCGGGTTTGTGCAAAATGAAAAGGGAATGGGAGTAGATGCATCAATTAGAGGAAATGATCCAATAGGATTAGTCACTCATCCATTGATCCATGTGAGATATTTTGGGTCCCACTAAAGACAAACCTAAATCCACTTATTTCAAAAATCGTGCAATCGTAAAATCCTATCGAACCGTTATAGACCCTTATCTTACCCGTACAATGTTCGATTTCGACGTGCCATCTGTCTACGAACTCGTATCGTCTCGATATACATAATGGTGTACATTTGACTTCCCAGGTCAAAAGTAAACATTTTCACTCATGTAGGGGGAAAAATCGTCA